>VZSC01008125.1:56953-83087 GCA_013398225.1 Steatornis caripensis | reverse complement strand
CCTCCGGGGCGCTGCCGGGCCCCGGCGGGAGCTGGGGGGCGCGGGGGGGCGGCCGTGGCCGTGGCTGTGGCTGAGGAGGTTGCGGGGCGGGGGCCGTCCGTCCCTCCGCTTCCCCTCCCCGCCGGCTGCCGCGCACGGGCCTCGGGCGCCGTGTACCTCCGCCGCCGGGTCACTTAATTCATTTATCTTCCTTGAAACGGGGTCGCGGGAAGGCAGGGGAGCCCCCCTCGCGTCCTCCCGCTCGGGAGGGGGGGTTCGCCACCCCCCCGCCCCCCGCGTACGCGCTGGAGGCGCAGAGGGCTCCCAGGGCTCCTTACCCGCTCCTCGCAAGTCGCCTTTCGCTCCTCTCC
Source organism: Steatornis caripensis (assembly GCA_013398225.1). Lineage (NCBI taxonomy): Eukaryota > Metazoa > Chordata > Aves > Caprimulgiformes > Steatornithidae > Steatornis > Steatornis caripensis. Next base: position 82,737 of record VZSC01008125.1, on the reverse strand, counting down.
TTCCTCCCTGGAAAGCCCTTCCCGTCCTTTGCGCTTCCTCCCTCAGCGATGAGTAATCTCGTATTCTAAAAGGCAGTAACTTTTCCGCCTTCTGAAGCGGCTCAAAACTTTTTTGGGGGCGGTGGGGGGTCGTTTGAGGGGTGTTTTTGGCAACAGGTGCTTATTCCAGAAATTTCAAGGGGTTTGAGCGATCGCCCTGGAGATGCTAATTTTATCGCCGCATTGTTTCTTTAACGACACGAGGAAACTGGTCGGTCCTGCTTTCAGCGCTGGGTGTTTTGTGCTCTGAGTCACGCTGTACAGTCTAACCTACTTGATCTAAATAAATTTGCAAATGCCATATTTTTCGGATGAGCAACTAGCCAAAGCACTGTGGGTAGTAAGTCCTGCTCAAACCTGCAGAAATAGGGCAATTCCGGGCTGGGGCCGAGCGCTCGGAGGCTGCGAAACGCGCGCTCTTGAGGCGCCCGTGTGCGGGGGTTCGCGCTTTCTGAGGTTCCTTTTCGCGTGGGGAAGGCATTGCCTTGCTTAAAGTAACGTTTCAGTTGAAATAGCTTCTTTATAGTCCTGATCATCTGAGAGACTGCTTTTCTTGCGCTCCAGCTGCACAGCGAGGTTTTGTCATCTTTATTGCACGTGCCGAGATCAGATGGCGCGCTGCTGCTGCTGCGTTTCTGTGTTTTGCATGTTAGGCATCTCGGGAGAAACGTGAATTTCGTACAGAGGTTCAAATGCTCCTATGCATGTGCTCGCTGCTAGGTTGGCTAAATCCGGTGGGAGATGACCAAGAAGATGCGGGTATGAGTTTAGAAGATCTTTAGCCATAACTTTTTATGCAGAGTTCTTTATATTTTGACTGATGGATGAAACGTTTGTGTTAGGATTCACCGTTTCTCCATGCCTTACCTGCCAGAGTTTTGTGAGGAAACACCCGCCCACAAACATCCCGTGTTTTGCCTGCCTTTGTTTCATGTTGTTTCTTACTTTCCTGTTCCTTTGTTCTGCGTTGGCCAGTAAAGACTGAATTTAGCTCAATTCTCACTTGGCTCAATTAAACAGATGGTTAATAATGATTTTGAAGGCATCTCATTTGTTTCCTTTTCTCCCCCTTTCAAGAATTATTTTGTAATGTGTTGTTGACCAGGGAAGGATCATTCCGTTGGTTTTGGTTAGAAGAACAGAAGATGAAATTACACTTGTGTGGTGATGGGGAAAGAGTTAACATAATAACAGGAGACACAAACCTAAAAAAAGCCCTGATCTGAAAGAATAATTGAAGGCAGTATGTCAGGGATTTGGCAGGACTGCCCCCTCCCAACCAACTTGTTTTTGTGTTAGTACTGGTACCATTGGTGATAACAACAATTGCTTGATTTAGTAAACTAAATAGGGGAGAACCACAGTTTGTCTGAGTTCCTACTCTTCTTCCAGGACAGAACTGCAGTCCAGATTCTTACTTAGACTTGTTCCCTTGGTGCAGAATGATGAGGGACTGGGGCTGTCTGGAAAAAGGAAAAAAAAAACCTTGAAACTACTGTTGCTTCTGGATGGGAGCTAGTTCTTTCACAGTACTCCCCAGAGCCAGCTTTAGGAGGGTTTTGGCTCAGCACCCTAGAAGCAGCATGCCGAGCTCCTGGACCACAGCTGTCTCATTCACATTGATATGATGCTTTAATGATGGAGCTAAATTGGATTATAGAGATCTAGCTCTGTCCCTCACCCTGTGACAGGGATCTTTGATCCATCTCCAGGTAATTTTTCAGTAAGTAATAGAAAGCTGACTATATCAAAGCAGCAAAAGATGACTGTGCCGTCTGATGTAGATAGATAGTAATTTGAAACAAGCTTATTCTCCTTTACATGGGCATCTTCCTTTGTTCAGGAAATAATTTTTTTCTAATTCTTTTTCATCTCAGGAATCTTTTGATGATGCGTCACCAGGAAAACAAAAAGAAATCCAGGAAGCAGATCCTACATACGAAGAGAAAATGGTATGTGATATTTGGGACTGTGTACAGCTAGCCAGTACTTATGCCATTGCTTAAAATAGATGGAGTTTTCTGCTTGTTTTAAATCTCTTAACTGGATTTATAAAACTTTGTCTAGTTATTAAAAAATACTTAAGTGACTTGAAACAAACAAAAAAAACCCTCAAAAAACCCTCACACCCTCCTTCTTTCTAGCATTTTGTTCACTGGTCCCCTGGCCTTTCTCCATTTCCATTGCAGTCATTTGTAGGAATAATTGTTAACGTGTTTTGCGGTTTCTAGGAAGTATAGTCCTAGCAGCTTTGAGGTGCTCTAGGTTTAGAAGAATGATATAATGTGAAATATTCAAATGTCTTAGGGGAAAAGTGTAATAAAAAGTTGTCAAGTTGCTTTTGAAGTTAGCCTTGGAGTTGTCCTGCCTGTAAGCAAGGGGGATTGTGAAGAGCTGAGTATTTGTTTTCTCATTCCAAAATGGAAAGATCCTTTTGGGAAAGCGTCCATAAGTATTTAAATGGCTGCTACCTTACTTTCTCAATGTATGGAATCAGTTTGATTCTAGGACTTTTTTTATATCCCTAGTGAGTACAGGAAAATAATTCCAAACTTATTTTTGAACTGCAGGAGTAGCAGTCCTTTGTAGGAAAATTATACTCATTTCTGGTTGGGGGGTGAGCGGTAAAAAGAAAGATTTGGCATAAGGCTTTGAGTAGGCACTGCATTCTTTTTCAGTTGAAATGTGCATTAGTAGGAGGACTTCAGAATAGGCAGATTCTTTCAAACAGTACAGCTTATGGGTCAAAATAAATAAAAGTTAGCTATCAAAATTCACAGGAAGGCTGAGGAAAGGTTGCTTGCTGCTTAAGACAAGCTCTGACTGTAAGCCTTAGCTAACTTACCAACCCTTTTACTTTGCCTAGACTGAAAGGGATTTTCTTAGCTTTTTCTGAAATTTAATTTGTGTTTTGAGACGCTCTAGAGCCCTTCAGCTTTTGAAGATGGGTGATTCCATGCTTCACGGGTTAGACTGAAGAAAACTTACGATTTTCTTTTTTTTTTTTTAATAATATTCTGAATGTAAGAGATGGAGCCGTCCGCTGCTCACCATCTCATCGCATTTTCTTTCTTGGTTCCTCCCTGTTTTCTTTTCTTCCTGTTTGTAATTCCAGTGTCTGTGACTGCACATGGAATTTCTTCATAGGAAAGTGAAACTGATTCTTACTATTTGTTGCTTCCTGAGTTGTTTCTTCTTGCTGAAAATAACCTGGTCTTCTTCTGCTAACTTCTTTATGGTACTTCCTGGCAAACTGAAGAAAGTGAACTTGGAATTGTCTCTTCTAGTTTCTAGACAGGCACAATTACAAGGAAGATTGTATTTTACTGTTGCGAGAGTCTGAAGATGCACTGGAAAAGAAAACGAGAGAAGTTTCTCTGTTGGTAGAAGGATAGCTCAAGACTGCAGAATACAGCCTGTTCTTGTCCGCATCCTATCTAAAAGATACAGATAATGTTTGTTAATCTCTTAAAGGGACATCCTTAGGCACAATGAAAATGAGTTGTGGGGATGTGTGTGCAGTGCCAAAACTTGCAGAAGATTCCTTACTAAAATTTTAGGGGGAGGAAACTTTTGCAATACAGTCTGTATCTCTCCTCTTTTGCACAGCCGGTGAAACAAGTACTTAAAAATAAGGATCGGAACTTTGGATAGTAGTAAGATCTTACCTAGGTTAAATTTCAGAAACTGTTGTGAAGCAAGTGGAAAAAAAACCCAAACCTGTTAAGACTAGACAGGAAAATTTTAATTCGGTGGATGTGGATTGTAGCTGTGCCAATCAAGTTTGAAATATAGTTAGAGGGAGTCTGACTTTCGTGGTACATACACGATCTCTTTCTTGGTCTCTTTATTCTCTCGCCTCCTGTCTTCCTGTCTCTTACATAGTGCAGGAACTGCTTGCTGTAAAGAGGGGAACAGTCACAGAGCTGGCATTGCTCTTGCAGAAGTCTGGGACATATGTCGCTGTTTACTAAGAAAACTGACTTCCTGTGACTGTGCAAGTTGCTAAATACCAGGTCATGTTGTGGCAGCATGTCAGAGTGGTTGCTGTTAAGCTTGGAGCTGGTTTTGGTCTTGATTGTCTGTTCTAAAGTCTTGATGTTGCTTTGGAAAGGTGTGTTGATTCCAAATGGAACTTGTCTCAAAGGAACTGAACCTCTCAGATGCTAATATTGTCTCCTGTAATCTTTTTTGCACAGTAGAAACAGCAACTCATATCAAAGCGGGCAGACTGACAAGTTAGGCTGAGCATATCTAAGAGGTCTCTGCTGCTGAAATAGGTGTTCTGGCTTCTAGCTATGGGCTCTTCTGCCCCCTCCATCCCTCTTTATGACAGCTCTTTTGCTTATCTGAGACACCACAGTGAGGTGCTGTATCTCACCGAGCAGGCGGGAGACTAATGTGGTAGAAAATAGCTGTTGCCAGGTTGGTGGCGTGAAAGAGTTCATTGAAAAATCCTGTGCATGCTGGGTAGGGGTAAATTTCTGGGAGTGGGACTGTAATTTTTGATAGGCGCAGGTTGTTAAGAAGCCTCCGGCCTTGTCTAGTGACATTCATGCAATCTTTGTGCCAAAGTCAGATTTCAGTCTTGGTGCAGGTCTGTACTCCTCCGGCTTTGATGTTACGGCATAGCAAAGGCTAGCCTTGACCCAACAAAAGAATATTGAATCTGTCGGCAACAGTTACATTCTTGATATTAATAATCTCTTTTTTATTATTGTAGCTATGTATGTAAAGAAATGTGAAAAAATATTGTATAAAAAGTGTTTGTTAGCTTTTTCTTTTGAAAAGCTTCTCTTTTGAATGAGTTACGTACTGTAAGGTCTCACATTTGTTCCACTTAATTTTTCTTGTCAACAGCAAACAGACAGAGCAAACAGATTTGAGTATCTGCTGAAGCAGACTGAGCTGTTTGCTCATTTCATTCAGCCTGCTGCTCAGAAAACTCCGACTTCACCTTTGAAAATGAAACCTGGACGTCCACGAATAAAGAAGGATGAGAAACAGAATTTACTGTCAGTTGGCGAGTGAGTGATGACATGTAGGCCAGCTTGTACTGTAATTATGGATTTTATTGTACTTTAGAAGCGTAAGTTAAACTTGCTAGTCTTTTGTCCTATTTCGGTGTGTGTTTGATGCTCTATAACTGTGGGTTTTTTCAACTGTTCACCTGTAAGTTGAGGGTTGTTTAAGAATTTTAGGAGTTGGAAGAATTTTGTGTCGGTGGTAAAGCACTATCGTGATTAAAAGTATTCTAGCATGAAGAAAAGCAGGGGCAGATACGTACAGCGTTTGTGGCCATAAGCTGTAAGAGTTCACAGAGAACATCAGTGTACTGCACGCCGCTTGACAATCAAAACTCTAGAAATTTGGATTGCCTTCATTGCACCTTGTGTGGCTACACTGTATCTAGTGTTTGGCAGATGTTCCAAAACTCTTAAATTCAGGTGTCGTTCCCTGTCTTGTAGTTGAAGGCCAGTACTGATGCACACAACTGACCCCTTTCCAGTCACTTTGCTCTAGTACTTGAGCCTGCTAACAATGTGGTCATCTTACCTTACTAAGAAGCTAACGGCTCTAAAGAGTTGAGAAACAGCATTTCAACTGGTCAGCTAAACACGACTTCTTTTGAAGAATCTTGCTAGAAGCTTCTTTGGGTATTTGCATTCTGTACTGCAATGATGTTGGATTTAATTTCAGAACAGGTTATCATCTTTGCAGTTTAGCCAGAAACTTACTTCTTTCTTGCACTCTTCAGCTACCGCCATCGTAGAACGGAGCAGGAAGAAGACGAGGAACTGTTAACAGAAAGCTCCAAGACAACCAACGTCTGCACTCGATTTGAAGAATCTCCATCGTGTATGTTTCCTCTTTTTTGTGGTTTACCCTCCGCCCCCTGCTCTTTTCCTTCAAAATGTTGTTTAAAATGAGGTTTATTTTCATCCTTCCCAAGGACAGTGAATCAATTTTGGGGGACAGGAGAAGGAGAAAAAAAATCCAGCAGCGGTCTAATGGGACAAAATGTATTAGCAAGGAACCGTTTATTTTCTGTCAGGCTAGAAATATGGTCCAGTGAAATCCAGTTGCTTTAGAAATCCAGTTGCTGTCCTTTAGTTACTAGGAAAGAGCTAGCTGTTTCTAAGTCTGTCATCTTACAATTTTTACATATGTAACCTGTCTTCTGATACAATTTAAAGTACCTAACAACTTCCAGTTCATTTACCAGAGAATTCAGTATTGTGTTGTTTTAATGTTTGACTGTGTTCTGATTTGGGGGTGGTGATAGAGTTTGAATTTGTAAATGTTTTGGGTTCTTGCAGAAAACAAAGCTGTTGGAGCAGCTTGCAGAAACAAAATTAACACGTTGCTGTCTCCAATCTACATCATCTTTGGAATTTACTGTATGAGATTACTACTTGGTTTTGTTCTGTATCTTAGATATTCAGTGTCAATTAGCAGGCAAGGGATGGTGCAATTCTTTGGTACGTTTTAACATATATTTTAGTCTATTCTTTCCTGTCTTTTAGATGTGAAATGGGGAAAACTGCGTGATTATCAGGTCCGAGGATTGAACTGGCTCATCTCTTTGTATGAAAATGGCATCAATGGTATCCTAGCAGATGAAATGGTATGCACGTAGCCCCTCTTCCTGGGGACTTGTGAACACATGCGATACAATAAAATTTTAGTTCAGCTATTTATAAGGTTCTTTCATAGCACAAAATGCAATATATAATTTGCCAAATCTTAATTTTCTAGTATCTTTTAAGTCACTAATGTTAAAAGTGTCACAGGTATCTTAATTTAAATGAACTGTGCAGGCAGTTTTAGAAATAGGCATATGAAAAGGGAATCTGTCAACCTTTAGAAAAACGAAATTTGGTGGAGGGGAGTTGTTCTATAGAATGACATGTCCTGTATTTTTTCCTCTAAATGGCAGCTATTTTGTTACGGTATTCTCCAGCTGCCCTTGTGAAGAGTGTCATGTCTGAAAAGAGGAACAAATGCAGGAACACTTTCTGTTGCTGTTAGGGTAAAACGCAGATAGCAGGATGTGAGTCTCAGGTATGGACTGGTCTCAGCAGCAAGAGCTACACCACTGGGAAACTTTCTGGGAAAATATCTGAGGTAGATGTAGCTAGAGAGTTAAAATTTCTGTGTTAAATTTCTTTTGCACTGTGACCATGGACATTTCAGTCAGCACTGGCTGTAGTAGCCTTTGCTTCTGGTTTTATTCTTTTTCCCTGAAACACAAGCAATGAACACAGAAGAAATTGTACTAGTCTGACAGGCAGATACGGTTTTGTCCACTAAGTGATTTTAGTTGTGTCTGTCTGTCATAAGGAGCAGATAAGGAAAAACAAAAATCTAATTACATTTCAGTTTATTTCATTTCTCATACCTTCTGGTAATGTCTGTGTAACAAAACTTCTTCAAGATAAATTAGAGACAAATGAATTTAAATTATTGTTTAGTAACATGTTTAATTTTTAAATACGTCAAGGATTTTCTTCGACATGTGCTTAGGAATAGAGGAAAAAATTTTTGCTGAGTCCAGTTCTAAGTGGAGCGGGCTTGTTTTCACAAAAACGACTGGGAAACTTGGATTTGTGGTATTCCAAAGCCTATCTTGCGTTGAGAACATTAAGTACTTACTATTAAATATTTTTGATTCTTTCTGAAATATTCATCATTTTGAAGTTATTAATGCCTTTCACACAGCTTGTGAACGCTTTTTCACATCTTATACCGGGTGGAATGTGGTTATTTTGAAGACAAAGGCTTAAATTTTAGAAGCAGAAATAACTTACACTGATGGTTTTTGGTTTGGTTTTTTTTTTAAATCCCATGTGTTTGAGTCATAATCTTTTTGAATTATTTAAATGGTATGAATGATCTGGTTTTTGCATGCCTTCCTCAGTTTTGTTTTAATTAAAATGTACTGAAGATACAAGGTTTAAAATATTTGTGTTGAATAAAGAACAGAGCACTTAGGAAAAAAAGTAGTTCTAAAGAAGCTCAGTATTTGTTTTCTTCTTTGACATAGGTAACTGCTTACACTTATGTTTGGCTGGCTTCTCACAAGAACTGACATTGTGTCGTGGCCTGTAAAAGCCTCCTTACAGGGTTCTTAATTCATTAATTTTATTTCAAGTTTACAAGAGTGCATACATCCAGTTTGTAAAGTTTGGTGATCTCTAAATAATTTGAGTACACCCTAGTCTACAAATCAGAATTTTGTGAAATAAAGTTTTCTTACACTTCTGAAAACGTGTCTGATTGGAAAGGTAAGGCAAAATTCTAGCTTCACAATCCAAGGTTTGAAAATGTTACTATTACTACTTTTTTATTAAATCTGGGAAGCCGTACAAGCTTTTCCTAACCGAGATGTTGATGCCTTTTGTGAGTAGCACTGTCTTTAATGTATCTCTCTCATTTGTTCAGGCTGCTGTGCCTTTCGTGTTGTACTCAGAGTTCACTCTTGTTTTTTTAATGGTGTTTCCTGAGAGAGTTTTTTTCTGACATGTTAATGCCTCTTACAGGGTCTTGGGAAGACACTGCAAACAATTTCTCTTCTTGGGTATATGAAACACTACAGAAATATTCCTGGTCCTCACATGGTGTTAGTTCCGAAGTCCACTCTGCATAACTGGATGAATGAATTCAAGAGATGGGTACCTACGCTTCGAGCGGTTTGTTTGATAGGTGACAAAGACCAGCGAGTAAGTTTTGATGTGGTGTTTTTTTCGTGTGTAAATCCAGAATGTGATCTTGCTGTCCTTCACCTCTACCTTTCATTCACAGGGAAGGCTATTTTTTGGATTTGTAATGGTTAGAGAGTAAGACCTATGAGTGCTACCTACTGAAAATATAACCAGCTTAGAATTCACACTTAACGTTGCCCAGCCATTGCTTCATCGCTTTACACTCACAATTTCTTGACCAAAGGTTTTCTCTCTCATTTCGTGAAGTCAGTACGCCGTGTAGACCAACAAAACTGGATAAATCTTAAAATGGGAAAGTAAAACATTTCATGTAAAGTGCTGTCATTTGTATATATAAATCTGCAAAAAATTAATTTGTTTAAGCTTAATGTTGGAGGGGGCAAGATGGGTTGGTTGGTAAAAGTGGTATGCAAATGGATCCTACTCGGCTTGAATTTCGTCGATTATAAAAGAGGAAATACTGTTCAGCCTCTTACGGCCTTACTATTTCAGTCATTCTCCATTTTGTTACTTATCAGCTACTTGCTACTTTTTTTTTTTAGTGCAGCAAAGAGAGCTTAAACACGGACTGTGATGGCGTATCTGTAGATTTGTCAACTAGAGTTACTCATTTATGGAAGGAAGAGTTATTACTGGTGCCATTAAACTTCTGCTTTTGTCAGCAGATTTCTCTTATTCTGAGGGCATCTAGCTCTGTGTTCAGAGTTTGCTGGGTTAGATATTACAAAAGTATTGATGAAACTTTAAATAGTTCTGAATGTCATTGGTCCAGGTCTTGTGATTGTGATTTTTTTTTTTTTTTAGTGTGTCTTTCCTTAATACAAAAGTTCTTGCTCTTTCTTTGGTATATTTCTTGCTTATACAAGTTAAGCTCTTGACATTTATACACCTCTCTCTGTATTTTGAATTCTAATTACTGCCTTTGCTTTTTACCTTGGATGTCAGCATTCTAGAAGTTGTTCAGTTTGCCAAATAAAGCTGTGTTTATTTTTTATATTGAAAACCTGCTGTTTTCTGAACTTAGATCTCAAAAAACCCAAAGCAAGCCTACAGAAAATTAGGGTTCTGATCTTACAGTTCAGCTATTGAAAACCTCATGTGTATAGGTGTTTACCTGCAGTTTCCAAAGTTAGAAGTTAGAGCTGAAGTCCCTTCTCCGCTCTGTCCCAAGCGTTTTAGCAGCTTCAGCACTGACTGAATGTCAAGCTTTACAATGGTTGTATGTTGTGTTGCCTCTATAATTAACTTTATCTTTTCTTTCAAATTTAGTAGCAACACTGTTTTAAAATTTTGTCAGCGCTAGTATGTTCTTTTCGGTTTAGATTTGACACAGCCTCAGTATCTAACTGTCACCTTGTTGTCTAGGCTGCCTTTGTCAGAGACGTGTTGTTGCCTGGAGAGTGGGATGTCTGTGTAACGTCATACGAAATGCTTATCAAAGAGAAATCGGTATTCAAAAAGTTTAACTGGAGATACCTAGTTATAGATGAAGCCCACAGGATTAAAAATGAAAAATCAAAGGTAAGTTATGGTTTGACTGACAGATTTGTGAGGGTTATTAGGTGGTGGTGTGGGGACTAGTAATATTTTTATATTTGCTCCTGTCTCAATGTCTTTCAGTTATCAGAAATTGTGAGGGAATTCAAGACTACAAATCGACTGCTATTAACTGGAACTCCACTTCAGAACAACTTACACGAACTCTGGGCACTTCTTAACTTCCTTTTGCCGGATGTCTTTAACTCATCTGAAGTAAGTCTTCATTTCTGCTCATCAAATTAAATGAACTTTGCTGCTTTTCCAGATTTCAAAACAGACCTGAATATATATAGTTAGGACTATCAGTTACTGATAACAATAGACTGACAGTTAGAAATGTTTCCAGAATTGTGAAGTATAGTAGGGTAGACTTTTTTTCTCAGCTTGGCCATTTTTAAGGGCTGTTGTGAGCTTAGCAGATGTGAGGTATTTAAAATCACAATGTGAAGATGATCTCTACTGCATTTCAGAATAAATTTAAACATTATGATGGCTAAACCAGCTAACTTTGTTCTTAGGTTTAACTGTAATTTACCTTACTGTTTATTTAAGACTTCTTTCCTGTGAGCTGCGAGATGCTATATAATAAGCACTAGACTTCACAAACTGAAACATGCTCTTAACTGTTTTGATGAATTGGGAGTGTAACATCTGTAGAAAGGGAAGCCTTGTGGTGCATTATACTAAAATTTTACTTTTTCCTTTTCTTTTTTCATCAAATGCTGCAGTAGTGCGCTTCTTCCAGATGGAAGTTGTTCAGTGGAGTGATATGAGTGAATCCTTTTCAACAGAAAAGGACTCACTTTTTTTCCCCCGCTCCCCTTCCGATGGTACGGAGCTTTTCTTTTTTGTTTTCTGGAACACATTGTGTTACAGAGCTTTCCATAAAACTAGGCCAAAGAGGGTAATTTGTTCTTTTACTTACTGCCTATGTAAGAGAATGACTTGAGGTGCATTTATTCACCATTGTAATGACATTGCACCTTGAAAGGAAACCTCTTACTCACCAGTGTTTTGTTGATACAGGACTTTGATTCATGGTTTGATACAAACAACTGTCTAGGGGATCAAAAGTTGGTGGAACGTCTCCATATGGTAAGTCTTTCTGCTTTTTGTGTAAGTGTTATGTTTGCCTAAGTGAGGTTCTAAATAATTCTTCTAATGCTTCCTGTGACAGAATATTAGGGAAAAGATAGCTTATTCCAGAAACTGTGGCAGATTTTAGAATAGGTTGGTGGAGCTCAGAAGATGATCTGTGTCCTGAGAAGGAAATTGTTTTGGAGGGGAGAGAAAGGTTGATAGTTCTGGCTTTCAGGGTTCTGAAATGCTTACAATAAAAATACTGGCTTTGAAGAGGCTATAAGTATTTCAGTCAAGCAAAATCAAAAACAATCAAGGGGTATAGAACGATTTGAAAGATGATTTTTGGCCTAATCTTTGAGTCTTCTAAAGAAAGCACGTGCATATTCCCTTGTGTAATAACCTGTTCATATAGATGGCTTTTTCAGATGAGCCGGTAATAGGTCTAGTGTTTGAGCATTTATGATGCTTTTGTCTGTTGACTTGTTCTGTGGTTTAATTTACAAAATATGTTTAACAATGCAATCTTTCAGGTGCTACGACCATTCCTTCTACGTCGCATTAAGGCTGATGTAGAGAAAAGCTTGCCTCCAAAGAAGGAAGTTAAAATCTATGTGGGTCTCAGCAAAATGCAACGAGAATGGTAATTCACGTACTTGACTGTGCGGTGGTTAAGGCTTAGAAGGAATGTGCTGCTTGTGACTTGATTAGTGTGTGGAGCTCGGATTTAATTCCTTCTGGGGTACTCCCAACTCATACGTATTTCCTTCTGACTCACTTGGGATGACAAAACCTTGCCTGTTAAGGAGTTACCTGTTGAAACGAGGGGGAGGGTGAGCTTTTGACTGTACTTTTCATTTAAAGAAAGGACTGTTTTGTTTTAGAGTTAAGAAAGTGTTTTCTTTCTTTGATGTAGGTATACACGAATCTTAATGAAAGATATAGATATATTGAATTCAGCTGGGAAGCTGGACAAGATGAGACTGTTGAATATCCTCATGCAGCTGCGAAAATGCTGCAATCATCCATATCTCTTTGATGGAGCAGAACCCGGTCCACCTTACACAACAGATATGCATTTGGTCACCAACAGTGGCAAAATGGTAGTATTGGACAAATTGCTACCTAAGTTGAAAGAACAAGGTATGCAGCTCGTCGTTGTTGTTTGAGAGTTGTTTGGTTCAGTGATTAAAAACTAAAGTCAGTGTTGCTTAATGTTTCTGTGTATCCTGAGCAAAACCTAGCACGCTTTAGCCAGGGTTATTGTTGGTTTCTAGCATGATACCAGCTTTTCAAGCACTGTATCTAAAATAGTTGATACAAATCCAGTTTGTGAAGTGCCTTCATAAATAACTGGATCAATAGTCCATTACGGCTTTTTGTGATGGGTGAAGTGTTTTGGTTTTCTTCTTTTTTTTTCCTTTTTTTTCGTCCCAGCTAAATTGAGACCACAGAAACATCAGTTGGTCTGGGCTTTAGGTTCTCTTTCTTAGCATTATTAGCTGCTGGAAACATAATCATGTGGTGTTTTAGCCACTCCTTTGATTTGCCGTGAGGCACCACTTCAGATCCAGTGTCTTTGTATAGGGTTAAAGTAAAATGCTTTGTGAAATGTTGGTCTGTCTTGCTGGATGTGATTTTGAGCAGCACCTGAGCTTTTTCAGTGAATTCTTTAAGGCACGCAAACATCGGGGAACACTCAGTTATTTTAAAGTTATTTGATAGTAGGGACATAGCTCTGGAATGCATTACACTAAAACTCAGTCACCACAGAATTTTTGACTCCGCAACAAATTTTTAACTCATTTTTTTAAAGGGTATGCTTACTGAAGTAACTTGGCTAAAGGAGCAGAGGAAAGTTTGACTGGCTAGCCATTGCAGAAAAATAAAACCAAATCCAAACCTCAGCCTGAGGTAATATAAAAGTAAAGTAACCTCTACTTCATATCCAGGTATCATTCAAGCATCTGTGGTGATATGTGTCATTGTAAGACTCAAAGAATAATTCAGTGGTTACTGTGCTTTTTTCCTTCCTGCTGTGAGGCTTCTTGTTGAGACATGGCAATTAAAATTGGCTTGGTCTTAAATCCAATGATCGTCTTAAACAAAAGAGCGTGCGTTATTAGACCTTGAGTCCCAAGGACCAAAAAAAGTCATACTGGGAGAATATAGAGGGAAGTGGAAGCTTTGTAATATTCTGTGTTTTACTTAAATCTCTCAGATGAGTTTGAAATGGTTGTGTGTATATGCATAAATTACTGTACTTAGATTTTTTTGGAGATGGTAGGTAAGTAAACTGACAAGTCTTCAAGAACTTAGTTTATGTCTAGGTATCTTAAATCCAAAACAAATACTTCAAAATTTTATACTCCGTGATGTTTTTATATTTGTGTTACCTTTCTTACTCTGGTGTGTCCGGGAACATTTTGATAAGGAAATGAACAGAAAACAAAAGCAAAAAGGAAGCCACTAAGTAGACTCTAATACATAGTAAGGCAAGCAAGCCCCATGGCAAGCACAGGAGCCTGCCAGTTAGTGGCCAGACAGCGATAACAGCTATGAATTTGGTCTAGCACGCTCCAGTCGTGTCTGTCATTGTCTGGAACCCTTTGAGTCCCATGTTGGCCACGAAAAAAAGGACTGCTGTGGTTTAACCCTGGTACGCAGCTAAGCCAAGCCCCACACAGCCATGCGTTATATATTGGGTTCTGAAATCCTAAATACTTTACTTCTTAATACCTGGAACTGCCCCTCCTTCCCTTTCTGGTAACACAAACTTGCAGAGCTTGGTAAATCTTAAGTTTTGGTGGAAGCATAAGGAAGCTTTTTACCCAAACAGGTTCAAGAGTCTTAATCTTCAGTCAGATGACCAGAGTCCTAGATATCTTGGAAGATTACTGTATGTGGCGAAATTATGAATATTGTAGACTGGATGGACAAACACCACATGACGAGAGACAGGTATTTAAAATTTCAAGTATTTTACTTAAGTAAAAGTAGTACTCGTAAAACATTTGGTTCAACTGGCATGTTTCTTTTCTTTATTTAGGCATCTATTAATGCATATAATGAACCTGGTAGCTCAAAATTTGTGTTCATGTTGAGCACACGGGCAGGAGGTCTTGGAATCAACTTGGCTACTGCTGATGTTGTGATTCTGTACGATTCAGACTGGAATCCACAAGTAGATCTTCAAGCTATGGTAAGAATCCAGATGGAAATTACGTTCTTTTTTCTTTCCTTTCTCACAGAACTTTCCTAGAACTGCATGTGTGGCATGATACAGTATTTCCCAAATAAAGTGGTGTTTTTCTTCTTCTAAGACAGGAGTAGTACTCTTAAGACTGATTTTTCAGTTCCAGTGCAGCTTCCACTGTGTGGAACCCTTAGTCACATTTGGGATATACAGTGATTTATGCAGTGGGAAGTGCTAAGCATATGCTACAGTACTCTTAGTAGTATTTAATGATAAATGAGTCAGCTCCTTTTAGCAACCATCTCTATTTTTTTTTAAAGTATGTTCACATGCATCTACAACCTCAGTAGTGTCAAGAACACTACAGACCACATAAGAACATAAAGCTATTTAAAAACTGTCCATGGGGGTTTTTTTGACAAATAAGACCTTTCAGTGTCAAATCTTGGGAATTTATTTTTAATTATTTCAGTTAAGCTGCAGGTTCTCAAACAGTCTAGCAAAAGTTAGTTCAAAAGAATGATGGAACCGGTGTCTGGAAGCTAAAGCGAGACAGTTCCAGCTACTACTGAAGGTGTATGTTCAGAATACTACTTCTTACAGTCATTAATGATTTGCCAGTCAGGTGAAGTGGTGTGGTGTATTTTTCTTGAAATATTCATGGCACAACTGAACAATTTTGAGAAAGGTAACTTTTGGGCTGTACAGAGCTACTTTCTTAAATAAATACCTTGATTTTACAGAAGGTTACATAAGGTCGGAAGCATCCAGTCTTCTCCCCTGTGTGATTTAACCAAGAAACCCTAACAAACACACACCATATTTAGATACGACATCTGGAGACATACTCATTGATGCTATTTTAAAAGAACACCCCAAGACTTGCAGTGCAGATAGAATGTGCTGTCTTGGGTAGTCACGTTAACTGGATGTCTATAAAGATTTAACTAACCTACGCTATTCCGTTTTGTAGATTAGTATGTTGAAATTACTGAAAATTGAAGAGTGGTTACATAGTTGTGCTGGAAACAAAGTACTGAATTTTGTGTTTGTTACCTTTTTTTGCCTAGGATCGAGCGCACAGAATTGGCCAAACAAAGACTGTTCGAGTGTTCAGGTTTATCACAGACAATACAGTGGAAGAAAGAATAGTGGAACGTGCAGAAATGAAACTTCGGCTAGATTCCATAGTCATTCAGCAAGGCAAGTAAATGAAGGCAATTTGTACATACTCCCCCCTCCCCCCAGCCTTGGAAACTATGGCTTTTTTCAGCTGAACTCTGAAGAGAGAGTGCGAAGGCCTGATCCAGTTGAAAATGTATTTTACTGTAGGGGTAGGCTTCTCCTTGCTACCTTCTTGATTACCTCCCTAGTGATGCATCCATACAAGTGCATATAGTCAGATTTTTTTTTTTTTAAGCACTCTCTTTGAACTGGAGAAATTAATGCCTTGCCTTTTGTTAAGGAGGGGGGGTGATGACAATGTAACCTTCTTGGTTGGCTTGACTGGAATCAGTAACTTTATTTCTGAAGAAAAAAGGATTCAATAAGGTTTAGTCTGGAAACGGAAAACATGCACCATACCAAAGCTTATACAGAAGACCTTGCATCCAAAATGTTTGTTGAACACAATTACTGTGTAGTAAAGTGGTCCCTGGCTGGATTTTGCTGGCGTTTCTCCTTTGTTTGGAATTTCCTTTACTGAGAGAGATAAAAGGATATAGCTTTAACTTGGAAATGTAAGGGGGAGAAAAATAATGTGTTATTTCATGTATTGCTCCTTCTGTGATGTAAACTCTTCAGTTAGTTGCTATCCTCTGGTGCTTTTATCTTCAGGAAGACTTGTGGATCAGAACCTGAATAAACTTGGGAAGGATGAAATGCTGCAGATGATTAGACATGGAGCGACACATGTGTTTGCCTCAAAGGAGAGTGAGATTACAGATGAAGATATTGATCACATTTTGGAAAGAGGTGCAAAGAAGGTGAGATAGATAAAGCTTAAAAAAACCCAGAAGCCCACCTGTAGGCTTGAATTTGAGGGCAAGCTAGCATATCCCTAGGTGATAACTTGATTGTAAGCTAGGGAGAGTGAGGGGTTTGCTATTGAGGGTTTTCATATTGGTCAGACAGGTTTGTTTTTTCTGCTGTTGTAAATGGGCTGCTTTATAATTAAGAAAGAACCTTTCAAAATTGCTACTGTTCTTCTCTCTCTTCTCCCTCCAAGACTGCAGAAATGAATGAAAAACTTTCAAAGATGGGTGAAAGCTCACTCAGGAATTTCACAATGGATACAGAGTCCAGTGTGTATAATTTTGAAGGGGAAGATTACAGAGAAAAACAGAAGGTAACATTTAAATTTATTTTGGAGGAAAGCACTAAGTTGTGTGACTGAACCAGACTTATTTAAGAAGTGTTGGTTAAAATACAATATAAGAAGCTATGAAAATAGTTCATAAGTTTTACTACTTATTTAATGAAGCACATGTAGACCTAGTTTTATATAAAGTTGTAGCTGGTCTGAATATTTTGCAAGGCTTAGTCTTAATACTTTTTGGGGTGGTGGGATTTGTTTTTATAGATGGCATTTACAGAGTGGATTGAACCACCTAAACGAGAAAGAAAAGCCAATTATGCTGTGGATGCTTACTTCAGAGAGGCTCTTCGAGTCAGTGAGCCAAAAGCACCCAAGGTGAGTTGACTAATTTAAAAAAATTAATTGTTCAGCTGTGCATGTGAAATGGTTAAAGCTGAAAGTGAGCAATTGGTCTGTCTTTATTCATAAAAAAACGGCTCTAGTCATTTTATAAATTGGGGAGGCAATTTAAACCTAGAAAAATCCAAAGGGCTTGAGACAAATTCGTGTGAGGAAAAAAGTAAGAACAGGATGAAACTTGTAAGATATTAGGAAGTTGAGACCAAGGTGTTTCTTATTTTATTTTTACTCGAGCAGCTGTGACTTTTCCTTACCTATGGAAGATTTCCTTATTGCTGCTGAGAACACCAGAACTTTATTCAAAGGAATGCATGTGTGCCTCCTGTTCCCCCAGCCTGCTCCTCCCAAAAGACCCTCTGCTCTTTTCCTACAGGTCTTTTACCTGTAGAATTCTTCATGGTTGTAGTTGTCTCTTGCATGGTGTGGCTGCTTTGTTGTTGTTGTTTTTGTTAAGATAGATAGATAGTGCATTTTTGTAAGAATAAAGCTTTTTGCTCATAAACTGAAATCAGTTACTACTTTCACATCCAGAATCTGTTTGCTTGTACGGGAGTCAAATACAAACTTTGTATGTATTTATTTCAGGCACCACGGCCTCCAAAACAGCCAAACGTACAGGACTTTCAGTTCTTTCCTCCACGCCTGTTTGAACTATTGGAAAAAGAGATTCTCTACTACAGGAAAACAATTGGGTACAAGGTAATTGAAGAATTCAGGCATTGTAACGGTTTACCGCAACAGCAGAAGGATATGTACTTGTCCTGCATTTCACACTGAAATGCAAATGAAAGAAAATCCATGTTGGGCTGAAGAAATGATTAGGTTATATTGATTAACAGAAAAGTGACAATTAGCAACTGTCTGTGAAAAAGTAATGGAACTTTACAAAATGCAAAAACCTTTCAGGTACCTCGTAATCCTGATCTGCCAAATGCAGCCCAAGCACAAAAGGAAGAGCAGCTTAAGATTGATGAGGCTGAACCTCTTAATGATGAAGAACTAGAAGAAAAAGAGAAGCTTCTAACCCAGGTATAGTTGGGTCTTTAGTGAGACTGAAATTGGTTGAAGTTTGCTTGGTGTTTTACAGTCTTACAGGAAGAGGTCTTGGTCATTGATTCACATGTGCCATGCTAACAAACACACACAGCTGCAAATTTTGGTTCATACCAAGCAGAGGTTTAGCATTAGGTGTGTCGTGGGCCTAGTGTACTCAGATTCTAGTAAATCTGATCTATGGTCCGTGTGTTTTAATCCTGAAGAGTAAGAACTAGCCCAGTGTCAGCGTCTGGCTTCCCAAGTTTGCATTGACTGTAGGCTGTGACATCTTTCCTCAGCTGTGGGACCTTGCAGACTAGCTGCAGAGCTGAATGTGCTACTTTCCACATTATTTAAAGCGTGTTTTCTGCCAAAGGATCACTCCCATGCGTAAGTGAATCCTGCAGGGATGAATGGTTATTTTTCCTAAACTAGTGGGTAGCGTCCCTGTCTTTAAGAGCATATGAGCTAAATAGGTATATAATTAGATAGCATGTACATTTAAATAATTTAAAACAGGTTAATGCCTGTTACACCTTATTTGGGTATTATATTTGCACATTGTATTTTGGGGAGGGGGGGTGGAATTATAAGGCAAGATCTTTGTTTGAGTAGGAATGCATGGAATGGTTCACTATTAAAACCAGTACAATCAAGCTGTGGCTAAATCATAATATGGCTAGCAGAATGTTTTACTGTTTGTAAAAGTTATTGCTAATATGAACTTAAGCCTATTTCAGCAGCCAATAATTTCAGCAGTACTATTTCTGCCCCTACTGAACATCACCACAAGATAGCTTTAGACTTTCTGAGGGAGAGTGACCAGGGAGAATGGCTGATGGCAGCTGTGAGGCACTTGCTGGGCCGTTTTGACAAAATAAAGCCGTTCTAGAGACTACTGCTTCATCGCTTGAGGGACTTTTCTTCTTAAAAAGTGATCCCATGTTCTCTTCGACAGAATACTGGTAGGAGGGATTATTTTATGAGCTGAAGACTCTCTTACCCAAAACTAGTAGATAGTTAGAGAACCAGTGCCAATCATTATGCAGTATTTAGCTGGAGAGACTGCAGTGACTGCGCTGTAAAAACAGTTTTTCTACCAATATTCAACTGCAGAGAAAGCAGAGGTTTAATACTGTTGAATGATGGAAGTGTTATAGCCCATTTAAAGAAATGTATTGAAACAGATTTGGAGCGAGAAAAAGACTGAACTTCTGTGCAATGTTTTATTTTGATTGCTATAAAGGGATTCACTAACTGGAATAAGAGAGATTTTAACCAGTTCATCAAAGCTAATGAGAAGTGGGGCCGTGATGACATTGAAAATATAGCCCGAGAAGTAGAAGGAAAAACCCCAGAGGAAGTCATTGAATATTCAGGTAACTTTATTTTTAAGTAGTCAACTCTGTGAATTCGTAATGCTGCTTTCCCAGTTTGAACTGCCGCTGCACGTGGTAACAGCTTGCTTCTGAGAAATTCTTACAGGGCTGTTGAAGACTTTCAGGGTTGAATTGTACTGATAGTTTTGGGATCTGCTGATACAGATTTTTACCATGTTTAGCCCCTGCATAATTAAAGCTGTACGAAAATATGCATATGAACTGTTACTGACCCACTTTAATATATCCTAAGTCTACTCTAACTGCGTAGTGCTGTCTTCGATTCTTGTTCATTTTTGCAAAACAAACAGAAGTGCTGAGAAACAGTGTTTACCTGGAGAGATTTCACTTTTCCTTGTATTCGCTAACCAGTAGTTTTCTTGAATCTTTACACCTTTTATTACCTCATCCTTATCAAGAGTGGGCTACAGTAAACATTTTGTGACCGAATCTATAATGGCCACTGTTTTTTGTAATCTAAGTCCACCTGGCTACTTACCTCCGCTGTCTTGTAAGTGTTTTCTGCTGTAGTGCAGCTGCAAGCTCCTGGGGCTAAATTTCTAAAGGTATATAGCAGCTTACAGGTGTGAAAAATTCTTTTTAAAAAAATCTTCTACTTAAATGCCTCATTGTTTTTTAGACACTTGCGCCCCCCTGATTCCCTCTGAAAATGTATTGCTGTTACATCACTTTCCATTATAAGAAGCTTTTTTTGTGGAAGAAGGAGATTGACTAACAAAAGCCTTTCTTTCTGGCCTGTGTCATGCCTCACTTAAACTGAGGACTCCTATATCTGCCCCTTCAAAACAGCATTTGTAATGTTGCAGCACATGGTATCAGGAAGTGAAGGTTCCTCATTGCGTAAAAGGCATGGCCGTTATTTTTACAGCAGGAAGTTCTCGTAAAAGAAAGTCACATCTAAGATTTTTTTTTTTTTAAGGTTAAAAACTCCCTAACTTTTAAGATGCATGATAAGAAACTAACCAAGTGTTCTTTTCTTAGCTGTGTTCTGGGAAAGATGCAATGAACTCCAAGACATAGAGAAGATTATGGCTCAGATAGAAAGAGGAGAAGCCAGAATTCAGAGACGAATCAGCATAAAAAAAGCACTTGATACAAAGGTATCTTTGCTGTGTTTCTTGCTACCTTTATTTCCCCGTGCCAGGGAAGTGAGGTGCAGCACTCGATGTCTAACCATTGTTACTGCTGTATGAAGACAGTGCGTTGGGTGTGGTACTTGCCTCTCTTGCATGTTCCTCAGCTGTTGCTGCCTGTAGCTTCTCCGTTCTATAGAAGTGCTGTCCTGGCTGATAGGTGTGATTGACTGATTGATTGGTAACTTTAGGTATGGCCTAGCCCGTGGTTTGTGACAATCGTTTGTCGTCTTTATCACAGGACAAACAGGTCATAGTGCCATACAAAACACTCCCAATAACTACTTGTTTTTTGAAGGAGGAGAATTTCTTTAGGACCTGTGTAACTGGAAATGCTGTATATACACATTTAGAGGACTTGACTTACTTAAAAAGGGAAGGCTTACCAAGCAGAGGTGGCTGTTATTCTGATCTACATTTCAGGGTTTGGTAATTAACAGATTTGTAGTAAATTAAGACACTGTATCAGAATTTCCCCCCCCTACTTCAGGTTCGACTAGCTAGTTATATCTTCTAGGCAAGTCAGAGTTGCGGAATGCATCAGACCAGAATGCAGCTGAACCGTATGCTACAGTCTCAGGAACCTTTTTACGCTTACCCTGATTTTGACCATTCCTGAGGATTTGTGTGTTAGAAAGGATCATTGTCATTTGAAGCCTGGCAGATCTTGACTGTTTTCAAATGTAGTGACAGGTCTGCAGTCTGCCGTTAATCAGATGCTCACAGACAAAGCTGACTGTTACCTATACCAGAATTTACCGGTTTAGATGGTGTGGATAAATGCAGTATCTGGAACCCACAGTTCCCTACGTGCGGTGACTTAGCACCAGAGATCATAAAAGAGTTTTCTAACTTGGTATTGTTTATGTGCCTGTCTTCACGTGATATATTGCTCTCATATAAAATAGTTCCGTGCTAATTTTGAACTATTTCTTATGTTTTATATGATCTTGTTTTGTTTAGATTGGCAGATATAAAGCCCCTTTCCACCAGCTAAGAATATCATATGGTACTAATAAAGGGAAGAATTACACTGAAGAGGAGGATCGCTTTCTAATATGTATGCTTCACAAGCTAGGATTCGATAAAGAAAATGTCTATGATGAATTAAGACAGTGTATCCGAAACTCACCGCAATTCAGATTTGACTGGTTTCTCAAGTCCAGAACTGCAATGGTATGTATTAGTCTGGTTTGCTTTTTGTTCACGAGGCCTATGACAACACAGTTATACACCAGGCCCTTCTGAAATACTGAATATGTGCATGTGTACAATACATCACATTTTTATAGACTTCCCAACAACTGTAGTGGATAGCAAGTGCAGTAAACTGAAGTCTTATGGGAAGGGAAATTCAAAATTCCAAGGTACTGTTTTTTGAAATCAACATGAATGAGTTAAATACAAACATGTTTTAAAAAGCAAGCATCTGCAATCACATCTTTTCCTGTGAAACCAGGCAGTAACTATAAAAAAAAATATTTAATTCCTTTTTTGCTCTGCCAAGATATAGCAGAAAAAACTTTTGCCTACTTACAGGCATTTCTAATGTTCTAATACAATTTTTACATTAAGTGGCTGCCTAACATAATGACTCATATGTTGTGCAATTTAGGAGCTGCAACGGAGATGCAATACTTTAATCACCCTGATTGAAAGAGAAAACATGGAACTGGAAGAAAAGGAAAAGGCAGAAAAGAAGAAACGTGGACCAAAACCATCTTCGGTAAGATTTAAAATGGCATTTCTGTGGAAAAGCTCATTTGAAGACAGGGTGCTTTTCTAATTGTCTAGGACAAGTGCTATCTAAAGTTATTTAAAAACAACAAAAAACCTTATAGGGCAATGTGAAGAGCTGCTTAAAGTTCACGCTGTCATTCAGCTTGTGTGGTTGTGCGTGTCAAATAAAGGAAAATTGTAAATTGTAGCCCACATGCTTTGGAGCAGATAAACTTGTTATATTTCGATCACTGAGTTGATACGCTGTATAGGTTTACCCTGGTAAAATAAACCAGAGATTTATTTGGCCTTTTGATTAACTTTTATCCCTAAAGAGCTGTGTTTACCTCTGAGGGATACATAGGCGATGTATTTNGGAGCAGATAAACTTGTTATATTTCGATCACTGAGTTGATACGCTGTATAGGTTTACCCTGGTAAAATAAACCAGAGATTTATTTGGCCTTTTGATTAACTTTTATCCCTAAAGAACTGTGTTTACCTCTGAGGGATACATAGGCGATGCAGGCCATTCNCGCTGTATAGGTTTACCCTGGTAAAATAAACCAGAGATTTATTTGGCCTTTTGATTAACTTTTATCCCTAAAGAGCTGTGTTTACCTCTGAGGGATACATAGGCGATGTATTTATTCCACTTTGAGTATGCTGTTGTATCAAAAACTTAGAAGCACAACTTTACTGACTTCTGCACATCTGCAAAGTTAAGAGTGGTGCATTACTAAGTTTCTTAGAACAGGTATTTAGAAATACCATTTCATAAATAGGAAGCTTTATAACATCCTTAGTTGCTTCTACACGCTTTTTAACCTCTCTGTAATCGTACTCTTCCAGAATTGGAAGAAGACAAAACAACAGCTATCCCGAGGAGGATGTGCATTTGCTATCTTAGAACATTTGTAATTTATCGATCACATCTTAAAGCTGCCAGGGTGTAAATCATCTCTGTCGGCTCTGACCCGAAACCCATTGCTTGCTTACAATTGTTTTGTATCACAATAACTTATTAAAAACCTTACCTTACAGGCACAGAAGCGCAAAATGGATGGTACTCCTGATGGTCGTGGAAGAAAAAAGAAGCTAAAGCTGTGAATGCAGGATTTTTGTAATCACTAAATTTAAAAAAGTAGTTCTTTAATTTACGGGTCTTCATAAGATGTACTGTATAATGCTCAACTATTATGTCATTAAAAGACATTGGGTTCATCTGTTTACTGAACTAGAAACATAGTACTTAATGTAGTTTCACTTTTTTAAATGCAACAGCTGTGCTGAATTTTTTTTACCATTAACACTTGAAGTAATAAATAGGCTTCATTTATTAATAAGGCTTCACATGACTTTTTTCATTAATGTTTCCACTGCATATCTGCTTTTTTCCGTCATAGCAGCCCTAGAAGACATTGCTTACCCTTAGTGTACTCTAAACAAAAAATTTTGCAATGCTGAATCCCTCCTTTAAAAGCATCCCTTTTCGCCAGAAATCCCCAAACACCATCAAAAACCCAAAGCCACAATCGTTTGTTCACAACTAGCCTAAATTAACACCTCCAGCAGGGAAAGATTTATTAAAGACCGGAGGCAGCCGCTTCATTTGTGCTAACACTTCTCAAGCGCTGGTAACCAGAAAGCGAAAGAAACTAAACCTTATCCTCCTAGTTACAGAAAATGTATTTTCTTTCAAGTAGAAGTAGAAAAAAGCAAAGTATTTACTCTACATGATACAAGTGTGATCCCCCTGTGCCATCTGGCACTATAAACTACCTTTTAGCAGTGCTTGCCTGTACTTTGATGCTACTGTCTGTATCAAGCAAAGGAAGATAGGCAATTATTGTAGTGTGCATTAGTACTGTTCTGAAGTACTAGAGCTGGTTTAAGCATGTTCAAAAGCATTTAATACCAGCACCCAAGTGTGAACACGCTATTTTTCTATAGTGTGGCTTTACAGTATAGTTCTAATTCTCAGTGAGCACATGTAATGCTCTCCTTACAGATAATTGCAGTTACGGCTTTACCTGTGTGAGTCTCCCACTGCTGCCCATATGTCTGAGCTCCTCATTAAAATTTGAGCCAAAACTGTGGGTAGCACTCATTTAAAAGAATACTATCATCTACTACTTGGCTTCCATCCTAATCCTACCCCCTTCTTCCTTCGCCAGCAATAATTATTTAAAACAACACAACCCTCAAAACCAACAACAGTTACATAAAAGCTAGGTACTGTACATGTAATCAATCAAAACCAGCATCCTTCTAAGCACCGACCTTGCACGGTAGATATAAGGCACATTTACAGCTGCATATATTCAAAACATTAAAGAAACACTAGGTCTAAAAAAAAAAAAAAGAAAAAGAAAAAAGCATCAACTCCCATTCATGGAGTACTAGCTTGAATTCTGTAAGTGGGTCACTCACACATGAACCTAGTGCACTAACCCTGACAGAAATTGCTGCCCATTGCAAATAATCGAACCAGCATTAGAACCAGAGCAGCCCATTGTCTATGCAAAGGAAGGCAGCCAAGAGCTAGATTTGAGAGTCTGCTTTTTGGTGAAATGGCATGTTAAAAGACAAGCACCCTAGAAATTGGCTAGACTTCTGAACTGTCACCGCTGCTGTGACGTGTGGTCACAGCATCACTACTGCTGGAGTGGCTGGCGGGCGCTTTGCTTTTCCCAGGAGCGGGCTGTTTCCTCTGTTTCAACAAAAAAAGAGTTATACCCACAGTGCAGATGAGAAACAGCAGTCCTGTCAAGCCTCCAGCAACGGGTACAATACTGTTTCCGGAGTCCCTGCTTGTGATTTCCAGAACTGGTGTGTGATGGGGTGTGCCAGCTGGGACCACGTCTTTCTGGATGATGGCGACTTTGTCAGAATGGTCAAGTGCAATATGCTGAATATTTGTGCCCCTGTTTTTATCTGTGCCAATGCCTTGTGTGAAGACCGAGGCGTCTGGGTTGGCTCTTCTGCTGCGTTTAAAGGCTGTGGTGCTAACTCTTCCTTTAGCAGAGGACAACATACAGTGGTAGTCAAGACTTCTCTTGCCGTTGTGCCTGTGCACATTGTCCTTTGCTCAGACCGTGTAAACAGTGTGAATGTACCATTCTTGGCCAGCTGCTGCCTTAAAAAAAAATCCAAACACATAAAACCCCAGCAAACCAGAACCCGCCCCCCCCCCCCCCC
>VZSC01008125.1:5978-56838 GCA_013398225.1 Steatornis caripensis | reverse complement strand
CGCTCTTCCGATCTCCCCCTTTCCCCGCCCGCACATTTACTATGAACTGGAAAACACCAAGCATCAGATTCATCCAGATTGATGTCACAAGTTTGTTAATTAAAGTCGATGACAGAAATAGGCACTTGGAGATGGGATTAATCTTCTCCTAATGCAGCCGGCTGAAGAAGGTCAGATAAACTATGTTCTTGGAGACCTTGTTTCCTTCTAGTGTTAATGCAGAAAGGCTGCTGCATTTACCTAAACAGTCTTAATTTAGGCAAGAAGAACCCCACTTCAGGAGACCAAAAGAAGACTTAAGGAATTTGAATTCATCTGACTCAAAGCAGGATGCATAGTTCTCTTTTTTCATTTTGTATCGCAAAAAAGCCAATTACCTTTCCCCCCCCAGTTGCAAGAAAATCCAAGCCTAATTTCTTACTTTTCTCCTATGTAAAAAGGCCCCCATGGTAAGCTAAACGAGTGACTTGTGCTCCCAGTCACAGGTGTGCACGTCTGCAGTAACAGCAAGGCTGCCGTTACTGCTCCATGTTACAAAGCAATGCCGTCATTGTTTCTACACCGTTAGGGAGAAGGAACAAAGTACACACGTGTTGCTCAAGTCTGTCGCTGACAACCACAGTGCCCATGATTACCTGCATGCTCCATTCTCCACCTCAGGGTTGTCTTTTAGCATGAAAGAATTTCTGTGATAAACTTACCAGACCTGGAAGAGTGAAGAGACAGGCTGAAACCATCAGAACCAGGCTGTTTCACTAGAGGAAAAGCATCTGCATGATCAGCTGCTAATGCAGCATGAAACTCCAGGTTTCCAAAGGCTCTTGCTTGTGTCTCAGGTTGAGCTTTATCCTAAAGGAAGTAAGCTTAGTATTCCCAGATTCACATGGAAATCAGGGATCTAAAAATGCATGCTACCATCACTGCTTTACGTACCAGGATCTCAAACCTGTACAAGAGGGAGGGCGAGTCAGCCAGGCATCCGTATTCCTGATTGTCTGGGCTGTACTTGGGCACGTACCCATCGGCCCCAGTGCAAAGGAACACGTTCTCAACGTTGCAGCTGAAGGAGTCACCAAGATTCTGAACTGGATCCACCATCACTCGGCCATAGATTTCAGATCCTAGTAAAGCAGATGAATACGTTTTACATTACAACAGTCAATTTAAAATTATTAAAATCAAGTTTTTACCAAACCAGCATTGCTAAAAATTCTCAGGACAGGAACAATATTCAGCTTTCAGTGTATTTCCCTTGGCGTGTGAAGACAGGATGTTGCATGGCTGTTACTACTAATTTATCATGGGCTTTAGTCTTACTTTCTCTTCCAGTTCATACCTACTTAAGGTGCAACTCTTCTTTAAGCAAGCTTTTCCCTTCTCTTCACTAGAGGGCAATCCATATTCATGTATAAGAAACTGCCCAACCTGACAGCATTATATCAAGCAAAATAAAATTCTTAACAGGACACTTAGGTTTCAGACTGATAGCTCAAATAAGGCACCAGTTAAAACCAAAATTATTTCTGGTCCAATACTGCCGTTACCAGAAGTACCATTACTCCAGTCAGTGAGTGAGCACAGTGTGGGAGAGCAGGTGCCCTGGGCCAGAAGTGAAAAAAAAAAAAACCCACCAAAACAACCCCACAAGGAGGAGTCTGAGCAGCTTGGCTGAAGCCAGCTGCAGTTACTGTGCACCCAGTCTGCCGTTGAGAACAGCGGCATGACCAAGTCCAGGAGCCTCAGGTGTACAAGTATTCAATTCCTGCCTTTCTGACTAGAATAACCTAAGCACTGAAATTACTTAGCCCCGTCAAAATGGGGCAGAAAGTCCTTGTGTGGCCAGCTTCAAAGCAAACAACCAGAGTGAGGGGAATACATGATTATGCAGAAACTGAGCAAGCGTTTTCAGAACTGCAGTTTCGGATGTATGCACCTAAATCCTGCACCTATCTTTGGAATGCTTTTCCTCTCAGAGCCCATAAAGAGAACAAAAGGCTGTTTCAATTACACTAAATTACATCGTATTTTAGGGCTTCTGTATTTTGCTTTTCTGCAGTGGAAATACATAGACCATGCAGGAACTGTAAAACTAGTAAAATACATATTCAGATCTTGTTAAAAATGGTTGTTTTAGCTTTCATAATACGCTAAATGCACTATTGACTTTTTACCTTTGGTGAAAGCTACATCAGCTCCTTCTCCAAATCCCATTGATCCATCAGATAGCCAAAGCTCCTTTTCGGACAGCAGAAACATTTGAGTATTTACACTGAACTCTGCTGCAACTGGGTCACGGACCTGTGGGGAAAAGTGAAATAAAATTATTTTAAAAATGCCTTGGTTGTAGCTTTACAATGACCGTTGTACATCTTTGCCATAGTAGTGATGTGCTTAGCAAAGCTTTCAGCAGTACACAGCATTTACAAGAATCCCTCCTACATACATACACACACCTGTTGTGCTTTTCATCGCGACCCATTCAAATACACAATTGTAGTGCTTTATTTCACCGCTGCTGAGTAAAACAAGCAAGAGGTATCTGTGTCCTCAGATACAGGACAGCGACGTATCTTTTCAGTGACACTTGCAGAAGTTGCGAGGAGAACAGGGCTGTCGGCAAGAGGCCAGTAAAACTAGATTAGGACCAGAACCTAGCTCAGCACTGTCTGATTTTCCCTACTCTAAACATCAAATCCGTACATTCAAGCCAACGAGCACAGGATAGGAAACATCGCCTGCCCCTGTTCAGCCCCGGCTGCACTGCCCATGTTCCACTTCTGACCTAGAAGCTGCCTGCAATTTGCCCAGAAAAGTAACGTGGCCAATGCTCCACACCTGGATGCAGCACAGGAGTTGCCCTGCAAGTAGGTAGGTCGCTCCTTTCTGCCTTCCCCACCACAAACACTGGTGGCTGCAGGACCCCAACAGCGCCCAGTACATTTGGATGGAGGAAGCTGGCACCGGGCCACAGGTCTCTGCCTGCCCCGTGACTCCGGAGTGCTGCGAGGGCCACCACACGTGTAACGGCAGGGAGACGTGGAGGGGAACAGAAGGCGAAGGGCTCTCCAACACAGAGGTAAGGTAAAGAACTGAACTGTTTAACACCTCTGTTTAATCTTGTTGACCATAATAAACGCAGCACCTAGGGGTAACACTCATAAGGATGTGATTATACAGAGAAGTGCAAAATTAACTTAATGTGCAAGTGCCACCACAACTCCAGTTATTTCCTTTTTCATCAAATCATTTTCCTCTTCCTGTGCAGCATTCATGTCCTGCGTTACAAGGTGGCAGCAGGAAGACTACTGCTGAAGCAGTATCTTTAAATTAAATTCAACACCAACTGTTTCAGCACAGAAGCCTGAGACATTCAGTTAATTTGCACGTAATACAGTTGCCTCCACACCCGCCACACGGGCCATGCAGCCAGATAATGAAGCAGAAGGCTAAGGAGCAGCTCTAATGGTCAGAAGGGCTGAATGGCTCTGACTGACACCGACAAGGCCTCTGAGGTGTTCAGTACTTTTTTCGGGGGAAAAAAAAAATCCAGTCATTTTTTATGTATTGACTGAAGGATGCAATGTTACACTAAGAGGTTTTAAAAAGTTTGGTGTGTTCACTGGAAGTTAAGTCTCAGATTCAGAGCCCTTGGTCTCCAAATGCTATTCAAGTCATTCCTCGAACTAACTGCA
Source organism: Steatornis caripensis (assembly GCA_013398225.1). NCBI lineage: Eukaryota > Metazoa > Chordata > Aves > Caprimulgiformes > Steatornithidae > Steatornis > Steatornis caripensis. The sequence goes on along the minus strand of VZSC01008125.1, from coordinate 53,146 downwards.
ACAGAAAATCTGGTCACTGAGAGTCTACAACAGTGAGTTACTGCTACTGAGGTGCACTGCTTTTTTTTTTTCCCCTTTCATATATACAGGAGAATTGTCACAGAGCCACACTAACTCTGAATGAAGTGTTTCCCATTGCTTGAGAAAAAGACCCTCTTGATACAATTCTATTACACTGAGTCTCAGTTTTAAAAATCAGCTTCAGGACTGTAAGTTATTTTTGAAAGCAATCTTGCTTAGAACTAAAATGCCTTCTCCCTTCAGCCACTGTCTTCCTGAAAAAAAGTACTTGGCAATAGGCTGGACTATGATGTAAATAAACTGAAAAATAAGACTTTAATTATTGGGAAAAAATTAATTTAGTTTTATTTTTCTCTCACCTGAGAAGATGAGATCTAGAGCATCCTACGAGCATTTTAAAACTCCTCCTGAAGCCATCTGAAATACTCCATGATTTTCTCTTGACAACTGGTACTGGATGGCCTATGCCAGAGAATCTCTTTCAGTGGTTACAGAACACCTGCCTTTCAGCCTAAATTTGCTTTTGGCTGGTTTTCCCCATGAGGCTTCACGGAAAAATGTGTAAGTCCTACGTAAAGTGAAGTGGTGTACCTGTTGGAACCTGATGTCCATATCAAATGCAATTGGGTCCCGTGGGTTGCAGGTGACAGGAAGGGCATATTGCTGACCGGGCGCAGCAGCGCAAGGGATGAATTTCACGGTGTAAGTACCTGAGTAATCTGGGAAAGGATTAGAGAAATCAGTGTTCCTCCATAGTCTCACGCTTTCAAGCTCATATAGCTCCTGAGGTGAAGCTGCATTCCCAGCAGCATCCTAAACGCTTTCACAGACTTGGACGCTGCTGTTTACGATCACGGTGCTTTACCTCATCCATGAAGTGTGTGCAAAGACATGGTCAGCACCCTTCAGCAGCACAGGCAAGGCCCTGACACAGCTGTCTCTCGTCTACTTCTCTGGAAAACGAGGACTAATACAGAATATCAGGCCTTTGAGGGTCTGACCTTGCCGTGCTGGTGGGAAAAAAGCATGTCAATGTCCAAATCTAACAACATAAATCTCTCTGAAGAGAAGATTATTTTGGCCAGATTTTTAGTGACTGCAAATGAGTCCTTTCCTGCCAGCTCAGCAAGAGCTGAGTAACTGGACTGTGTGCCTCTTACAGAAGCAAGACACTTTCAAGCAAGCTGCTTCTGCCCTATTAGAGGCACAGGCTGTGGGGCCACAGTAGTTCCCACTGACTCCTAAGCTCAGCAGGAGCTAAGCAGCTTTGCCACGTGTGGGGAAAAACCCGGCTTCTGAGAACAGCAGCAGCAACTCCTGGATCACAGTTCCCTGGCAATGCCAAGGAGACAACGTTAAGGTAAATTCTTCAAGAGATGCCACAGCTCCAGCACTGCTCAATGAATGGTACCACTAGCGCTAGCAGGAGCATGGGGTTCAGGCCTCCGGACTCAAGCTCCAGGGATACCAGGAACTTCTGACTGTTCATTACGGAATGAAAATACATGACTGCATCCAAATGAGTTGATGCTTACTGACCTTACAGTGCTGACGACTGCATGGAAAGTGTGTTAAAAACTGACATTCCCCTTGCTTCCCTAAATTCAAGTCTGAATGCAAACTCACAGCAAAGTCAGAGATAAAACTCCACTGTTGCACAGGCCGGTGGAACGTCGGCTCGCTTCGTAACACTGAGTGTAAACGTGAGGCCCAGGTGGTCTGCAGACATCACCATTGATGCCAGAGATGTTCCTGAAAGAATAAAAGGCAAATCATAATTTGCCATAATTAATAGTGTTGCCTGGCATGGTATAAAATCAGCACACAAAAGCAAAGCAGCAAGAGAACAGAAAGAAAGATACTAACTTATGCTCCAGAAAAGGAAGTGTCTCGGTTCCTTATTCCCCTTCTACACCGAGCAGACCCTTTACTGTGACACCTTTCTCCTCTGCCAGGCGGACAGCACTACAGATACCCTGGCTAACACAGTTAGACAGCGTGGGTACGCACCTGGGTGGGACATCACCAGCTGGCCCTGGAAACGTATCTCTGTTCGGAAGTACACCACTAGTCGCCCTTCATCATTGATTCGCATACTCGTGGGATAAAGGGGGCCTAGGGAGGAAAAAGCCAGTGATTTTACCACCAGCATTTGTGAAGCGCATTTTGAAGGAAAGCTCTTCATCGATTTTCTGCATCTGGAAATCCAAAACACTTTACCTAAACCCTGATGCTCTTCACAGATATTAAACCCTGTCACATTGATTGTTGTGAGACGGATCTCCAAACCCACTAACGTCAGAAGAAATGCACTGCTTTACACCTGCTAATGGTTCAATCCATTAAGGTAGATGTTTTCCTTTCTCCCTTTTGCTGACATAAGACTAGACTCACCTGAAGTATATCCACATACGCTGATATAACAGAGCGCAGGCAGGAGAAAGAAGGGGTCTGGGACTCCTTGTCACACCAAGGCTGCTCACTCCAGTAAGGTTCCTTTTGCAGGCACTTGCCTTGCACAGAGCTACATAAGTGCTTCTGCTGCCCTGTAACCATGTACCAATTCAGCACTAGAGTCTATCTCGCCATAAGAACATCTGCTTTAGAGTTGGTTTGTGCACTAATTTCTCTCGGTTTTTTATAGATTAGAAGCAGCATGCAATTGAGGAAATATTCAAAACGTCTAGTTTAGTAACATACAGCATTAAAAACCAAACATAATTGTCCTTTGTGTTTTAATGGAGGGAGTCAGCATGCTGTTACTGCTTTTGAGATTCTCAAGGCTAAAAAGCATTGAGTTATTGACCACACGTCATCGGAACATTGACTAGGATGGAGTTTAGAAATGACGGCATCTGAAACAGCTCACCTTGGAGCTCTGATTCAGGAGGGCTGCCTATCCCATCTTTCCAGACGATAGCCGTGTCATACACAAAGGTGAGTCTCAGTTCAGACCGCAAATCAAAATGTTGCCAGACCCCAACGGCAGAAGGGGAGTGGAAGACATAGGAGACATAGAGAGGCACACGCAGAGTTACATACGACTGCACCAGATTTAAGGCCTGAAAAACATTGAGGTACCAGGTTACTGCATACAACCTGAAAAAAGTTACTTTGAGTGCCAACCTTGCATTCTCATGAATTGCACTTTCTAAACCTAAGCAAAACAAAAACCTGCACAAAAACATTTTTCATCTGTTACTGATATCACTATTATTTCACGTGCTGCAAACCACCTCACTTGACAATGTCCCCAAAACTTTGTCAATTTAACATAACAGGGTTTGTACCTCTCAAAAATAAGTACCATCTAAGACATTTGTTTTATTTTGGAATTAAAAAAAAAAAAAGCCTTCAAAACGAACTCCATTGAAATTGAAGATGGCCTAAATTAAAATTCCAGATCAGAAAAACCAGATGCCTTAGGCATTCAGAAATCAAACACAAATGTAGAAATGAGTATAGTAAGTAACATCTAACTTTACAATAGATTGAACTCCATAGATTATGGCATCCTGAAACACTACAATTTAAAACTATGGTGTGAGTTATGGATGCGTCTCTCTACCAAGCAACCAACAAGGAACCAGAATAGGCAGCCAAGCAGGTAATTAGTAAATAAATCTTCTTTGGCCACTAGGCATCGATTGAACACACATGGAGTGGGAAAGCATCAAGCTACTGAGCCACGTCTGATTCAAGGTAGAGTCAAGCGCAGAGACTGTACAGCCACCTGAAACTTCCTCTAATTTAAGTGCAATTGGTGTTGCGCGCTTGCGCGTTCAGTTATTTTCCAAGCAAACGCAATGTGCTGTCAGACAGGGGAGCCCCTGTGCCTGCTCTGTGATTGATATCGATGTAATTTATATCAAAGACCTGTAACGATGGCCTCTTTTACTCAGGAAAATTATGTGGAAAAATAGTATTTTGGGTATTTTTTGTTTGTTTGTTCCTTATCAACCAAGCTTTTATTTATAAAATCTCACCTACTTGACAGCTCTGCCTAAACTCCAAACACTGTAAGCCTAAAGCATTTTTTTTTGTGTACCCTTCGAACACACTTCCAGGGTCGCTTTACACATACGGTTTACTTCTATAAGGCAATAAAATTGTAGCCTCTTCTTTGAATATGTTGCTACACAGTCTTCAGTTGATAGCACAAGCATGTACACAGTTTGGAAATGCTCTTTGAGTCAAAAAAGCAGAGTTTCTAAAATCCAGACTAGGAGCAACAGCAATGCAGTAAGCTGTGCTCAATTACCAGGAAGATGAATCGTGTCTGTGCACAGAAATGCAGTGCGAAGGAACAAATCTGTACTTCTAAAAACATCTGTGCTAAGGGGAACACATATGAAAACTGCCTGTACAGTGACTAAATCCTTTCTCATGCCATCCTTAGTGACACTTTTTGTCAAACTTGTGCTTCCAAAGCCTCCTGCTGAGAGAGGAAAGCGTTTCAGTGCCACATACCTACCCATCTGTGCCAATGGAGCCACTGCGGTCGGTCAGCAGCTCAGATATATCATAGTAACTGTTGAATTCCCAAAGACAAGCCTCAAGGTTGAGGTTCTGGTAGAAACACAAGGTTCTGGCAGATCGCAGAGCACTGCTGTACTGGTAAGGTGAGGTTTCGCCAATCACTTTGGGGCTCTTAGTTTCCTCTGTAATAAACCCATGTTTGGTCTGGACCTCATTATAATCCAGTAGGTTGGAGCACTTACGGTGTCCCACTCGAGTGCCATCTGGGCTAAGTGTTAGCTCAAAGTTGGATAAGGGACGTGTGGAGATAACTGGTAGCATTCCTAAAACATATATGTCACATGACCCGTTAACATCCTGAATGGAAAAGAGCAAATGAAGTATTTACTAACAGCTTGTGAACGTATTTTTAGAGCTGGAGTCTGGAAACATAGGAGCTAAGGATGCCCAATGTTTCAATCATACGTTAACATTGCAATCGGCAAGTTGTTCATTAAACGTGGGTTATTCATGGCTCTGCCACAACGCAGCAAACAAATGTGGAGAAAACCTGTGGGAGAAGAAAAGTCCAAAGCAGCACGTGTTAATTCTCTCTCGCCACTTGATGCTTACCATCCATATGGGGCATTGTGATTGTTAGTTGGATCAGATTGGAATGGTCAGGATCATCTGGACCAGTGTAGCGAATTTTAGCTGAGAAAGGTTCTGCTCCTACTGTTCCTGGGATGCGAGGTTGGCAAAGACCTGAGTAAAGGAGAAAGATAGGTTGCAAGATGCCTGCTAAACTGTCTGGTATCTGTGTTAAGCAGCTTGGAGATGTCTGCCCACACAGCTAGGTCAGAAAAATGTGGAAACATTGACATGCTAATTAGGGAGTTCCTCACAGCTCTGCCCATGCTGCCAGGTCTAATCCATAGGGTCAAGAGGTCCTTTTCCAAAGAGGCAAGGGCAGCAGTATGGAAACCCTTCAATGCCCAGCCCGTGGCTGAGGAACCCGACCTCTTCCTCTTAAGGATTTGGTTCTTCCTCCCTAGAAACTGGGAGACGGCAACTTTACAGCAGCATTTACCGTGGCAGCCATCACTTACTGAGGTGAAGGACAGGGTGGTTCACAATCACACCTGAGCTCTTGCCACAAAAACTGGCTGCCTGAGGGGAGCCAACACCTTGCAGATGACAGCTCACTAAAATACATAGGGGCAGCCTGTGCTGTTCTGCAGTGTCCACCACTTACTCTAGAGAGGTATTTCAGGTTCTTTCTTTCCCTGTGTACAACTGAGGCAAAGACCTTTCTGATTAAATTGCACAAAGACCTGACACTTCAGGAGCATAGCAGTAAATCCACTGAAGAGCTATGATGCATAATGGCCACCTTAGACCTATAAATCGAACACTTAGGAGCCCCACGTACCCTTGAAAACTTCACAGACTATAGCCTAACTTCCTAACGATGGGAAGTCTCAAGGCAGCTACTTTTCAGCCACTAAGCATGAACACAACTGCCTAAAACCTGTGTGGATTTCAGTCCGGATTACACGCCCAAAAACTTCCCTTCCTCCCCCAACTTGTGATCTTAACAAAAAAATACTGCCTCTATCCACAAGCCTTGCCTTGTCTTGATACCAGGTCATTGCCAGCACAACAGGACCGTCACTAATACCCTGGCAACACAAAACGTTTTCAATTCGTCCCACACAGTTCAATCCAACCCACGGGTTTTGCACCGTGGCTGGAGGAGATGGAGGTGAAGGACTCCATGTAGCAGAAGGACTGAAGTGCACAAAACAGAGAGCGGAGGAAGCACAGCATGACACACTTGCATAGTCGGTGAGCTGACCAAAATGAGAACATTTCAGTCTAAAGAGACAGGGAAGAGCCACCTCCTAGCACCCAACATTTTGGCCCTGTGAATCCCAAGATGCAGTAAAGTCAGGCTCCTTCCCAATTTGGGCAGAATAGTACTTTAAAGTAACTCCCAAGTAACTGTTCCAATCACTAACGGATTGACCAAAAAGATGCACTTTCCTCATCTGAATTTCTGGAGAAAAGCAACAGATTAGACACACACACATTAGATACAGAACACAGTTAAGAAACCTGAGGGATGTGGGCTAAAGCCAGAATTCGGATGTCTCCTTGCCTTCTGAGGCACAGTGTAAGTTCATGCTGCAATATCTGAATTTCCACATGGATTTCATGCCCCAATCCTTTTCCAGCACCTGTATTTTAACTGTCTTTAGTCTGCAGGTCTTTAGACAGTGTCAGATTCAATACACCTACAATCTGCTCCCAGTGTCGGTAGCTGCATTGTTTAAACTGAAAACACATGGAAATAGCATTTGAAATATGTATATTGAGAAAAACCAATGANCAGTTCAATCCAACCCACGGGTTTGCACCGTGGCTGGAGGAGATGGAGGTGAAGGACTCCATGTAGCAGAAGGACTGAAGTGCACAAAACAGAGAGCAGAGGAAGCACAGCATGACACACTTGCATAGTCGGTGAGCTGACCAAAATGAGAACATTTCAGTCTAAAGAGACAGGGAAGAGCCACCTCCTAGCACCCAACATTTTGGCCCTGTGAATCCCAAGATGCTGTAAAGTCAGGCTCCTTCTCCAATTTGGGCAGAATAGTACTTTAAAGTAACTCCCAAGTAACTGTTCCAATCACTAACGGATTGACCAAAAAGATGCACTTTCCTCATCTGAATTTCTGGAGAAAAGCAACAGATTAGACACACACACATTAGATACAGAACACAGTTAAGAAACCTGAGGGATGTGGGCTAAAGCCAGAATTCGGATGTCTGCTTGCCTTCTGAGGCACAGTGTAAGTTCATGCTGCAATATCTGAATTTCCACATGGATTTCATGCCCCAATCCTTTTCCAGCACCTGTATTTTAACTGTCCCCCCAAGACGGGGGAAGTCAAATTCTGCTCTAGTTACTTACACCCGACCTACGGCGGGAGCAAACTCGTGAAATACCAGAGCTGATGAGATGATTACAAAACGCTTTTGCCTTTCACTAGCAAGAGTCCTGTAAGTGTATGACAAAAATTAACTAAAATACGAGCACTAATGCCCTAAAACAAAACACCTCATAGCAGACCTCCATCAGCTGCAAACAGTACCTCACCTCTTCCCAAGAAATTCCCATTATTAAAAACTTACCTTCCTCTCTGTTTACTGTATAAATTGGTCTCAGCAGCTCCAGACCCGCATCACCATTGGCATTCACAGCTCGAGCTCCACACTGAAGCCTGGAGCCTGCCTGGAAGTCCAGGGAGATGGATTTGGTGCTGGTAAAAAACGTGTTGGAGTCCACTTCCCTCATCAGGCTGGTGACACCATCACTCCCGCTTGGAGCACTGACAAGCCAGCGGTACAGGTCAGGGTATCATTGATGTTTTCTGTGGCGCAGATGGATCCGGTTTTGTCATAGTCTGAATACTTAGGATTGCATGCCTATGGGTTGGCATTTACACAAAATAAAGGGAGTTATCTATTCTTACCTACAACCTGCTCCAGGCAAGCAAACTGCTAAGCATTATTCTAACAGTACCGCAGTTATTACTAAAACTGTATCAGCAAAGTAAGACCTTCATGCAGCCACGCTATTTTCCCCTTAGTTGGGGGGATATGAATGAAGGCCATGGGGCTTCTTAAATTGAAACAAGAACAAACAAAAAACCAAACCCCAGATAGTAGTGAGTTGTTGTACGATTCGTGTGTCACCTCTGGCCATGCAAACCTGGAAAATGCTAGTGCTAACTCTAAAACCTGAACTCATCTGACAACATCAAAGTCAGTTCTCCCAAATTCAGACACGCTAGCTTGAAAAATCCCAGCGTGAAACCACTCTAATAAATAAGAAACTGTTAGAAACATAGAACGAGTGGCCTGAACTCATACATGGCTGGCAAAGAGCTGCCAAGTTACAACTAAGCCTTTCCCAGCAGGGTTCTGTTGCTGCTTCCCCACAACAGAATCAAGCAGGAATGAAATGCATGTGTGCCTTTTGCTAGTGCAAAATTCAGCTTTTTTTTTTTCCTTGAAGTCATCCTTGATCAACAGCTTAAAACATCTGACTTTACACAGAAGCAGCAGGCACAGAAGTACTTGTCCCTCCGCCAGCTCTGTCTGAGAGAGCAGCCTCCGGCAGATGGGACAGATGGCTGAAACCAGGGGCTGTTCGGTCAACTTTGGTAAAATTTGCTGCTCAGCTGCTCACAGCACAGCTCTGCTCACAAAGCCCGCGATATAAACCATTTCTGGTAAGCTCCGTATGGCTCAGCCACGTCCCTTGTTTGGGCAGCACTTCGCTCCTCCTCACCTTCCTGCCCACTCAGCTTTGGGTTTAGAAATATCTATTCTTCTGGCCTTAATTCCATGTGCCCCAGTCACCCCCTGGAACCGGTTATTAGTTTGGCAGCGCAGCCCAGTGCCAAAGACCGATTTAGATCAGCAAGAAACACTCTCTGCAGAAGCAGCTGTCACACGTTAGTGGCGTTAGTGACCCTTTCCTGGAAGCTCTCCTTCTGAGTTAGGCCAGCAGAAGACTTATGCAAGTGCCTCTGACACAGGAACAGCCCGCCGCTTTCAGATGCCGTTTTCCAGAATTGAATACTTTTTCAATTTTCTTACGTGTTGCAGCACATGCAATAAGGAAGCTGGACACAAGCATGCAGAAACAAGCCTTACTGTTACACAGACAACAGGATAGCCAGTTGGAGGGTGTGGATTCTCTTTGCTTTTAGCAGTATCGTCATACTTCAGAAGTGAGACAACCTGGGGCACAGCTGGAAACGTCACATCTGCAACACTGTCCATTTCTTCAAGGTACACAATGGCTTTATTCATCTAAGTTGAGAGAGAGAAAAGGTTATGTATCCTGCTGAAAATAAGGAGCGGAGTGAGGAGGAGAAGTAGTGTCTGCAACTTAGTTTCTGTCACCAAGCTCATTCTGGTTTTACGTAGGATTCTTTGATAAAATGGTGGCTTATATTAAGGAAGATTCAGTCCTCAGCAGTTTTTACAGGTTTTCCACTTACAAACTGTTCACCATCAACTAGCTAAAAATTAAGGAAGAATTAGTTGCCCAAACACTAGGAGAACGGAAATAAAAATATTTCAGTTTTTCTTAAAAAAAGTTAGCCTTGGCAAACTGCCAAGCACACACCCAGTAGCTTGCTCACTCTCCATCTTCAGCACGGCAGGAGAAGGAAATAGGATGAGAAAGCTTGTGGGTCTAGCTAAAGACAGGGAGATTTCTTACCAATTACTCTAATGGGCAAAACACGGTCAACTTGGGGAAAATTAGTTTTTGAGAGTTTGAGTCAAATTAGATCTTAAATACAGCCCAAAACAGCAGGCGGTGCTCTTCGGAACTGTAGTAGCTCTAACACTTGCTGTGCTCTCCTCTGCTTCACCAAAGTAAAGGAAGAATTGGGAGACGAATCTATGCCCATCTGTCCCCATTTGTGCCTTCCTCCCTGCCCACAGACCTTCTACCATGGGAACGGGTGAGAAGGCCTCACAGAGCTGTACTTTAGCCCATGAAGGGACGCAGAGCACTGATCAGAGCACCACAGCATAGCTGTAGCTGCCGCCGCATCTCTCCGTACATGTTTAGAGAGGGACCAATACAGTCTCTCGATTGTAATGGGTCTGGTAGCAGCAGAGACACTATGGATACAAACAAAATCTGTCAATCACAGCATCTTGCTTTCTTTTATATATATATATATATATTTGAATCTTTTGATGTAATGGGAAAAGTCAGAAGAGGTTTCTACAAGCCACTTAGTGCACTATGCTTTCTTAAAACGTATACCAATAACTTGGAAACAACGAGAGAGCTCTCCACTGCCAAACTCTCTGTGAAGCATATAGTAGATCACATATACAATTTGTAATTCAATACTTCTACACTTTGTTCAAAGTGTGCGGATTTATGGCTAATTTATACCAGGTATTTAGACAGGTACGCACCAAACTAACGACAGGAGTGTACGAACACCAGGCTGTCACGCAAGCTGCGAGTACGTGGTATTTTAGATGTTTTTATACAAATAAAAAAAATATCGTTACAAACGGCAACTTTTGCTGCCGACAGCGGTTACCTGTGTCTCTGCTACCATGTTCTCATCAGCTTTCAGGTGGACAGTAAATGCTTCTCTCATTTCTCTTATGCCGTCAAACAGAATCTCTACTTCAACAAAATGCTCAGTTTCTCCTTCTCTGAATTCAATATCTGATTTAAAAAACCAAACAAACAGCAAATTAAAGCAAAATCAATAGCCAAACAATTGTTTTCTTTGTCAATTATGTTGAGGTAACATACTCTGTCGCAATAACATATTTTTTGCTCTAAGTAAAATGTACCAGTAGACAGAGCTGTTAGCATCTGTTCTTCAGCACAATGACCAAGTAAAACTAACCCACTTTCGCTAGACAGAAAAAACAAATACAAGTTGACACTGATAACTTGTTGGAAGACTTACAATAATATAAAAACATAATATTCTGACATGATTTTGCACCAAGTCAACTAGCTTTCTTCAAAACAATTCCTGGACATAGTTCAGAATTAGTGTGGTCCAGGCAGGTGGTTTTCATGCAGAGATCCTGCTTCAGTAGCAAAGAAAGCTCAACAGAGTGGATCTGTATGCTTCAGTTGCAAAGACAGTTCAACAGAGTGGGTGTACGTGCCAAGGAATGGTCTCAGGTACGTTATTATACCAGTATGGATACTGTCTCAGGCTCCATTTGCAGTGCATATTTAAGCAGGATCCAAAACACCGCGCTTTGAACTGAAAAGGCAACGTACTTGGCATTAGGTCCTTAGGAGACATGTTCATCTACATGAAATCCCAAGACAAGAACAGTCTATTAGAAATAGGCATCTGTGGTCCTTCCTCCAGAGACCAAGTGGGAATTGTTATTTCTTGCTAAAAGTCAGGAAGAAGTGGTACCCATTTTTCTGACGCTACCCCTTTGTCAACAGCACGGAATGAGAGACCTTGTGCGTTCGTTTTACTCTAATCGTATTCAAGGCCATACCTCCCCAGGAGTCACTGTAGAAGAGTTACTCCTCTAGGGAGTTTGCATAACCATCAGCGTATAACTGATCCTGTGAGGGTGACACTCCATCAAACCCATGTCACTATGAGGAAAACAAAACCCAAATACAGTGCGTCACAGAAAGAGAATATGGGTCTGTAACCCTGAGGCTTGAACTCTTTTCCTGGGAGACAGGAGACCTGGGTGCCAGCTCCCAGGAGTGGGCTATTCTATGAAAAACATCCCACCGCTGGCAACTCCTTACTGTGAGCGCTTGGGGTAAATCTCTTCCATACTGCAGGATGACGAAAGCAGACTAAATCTAGACAATTGCCTTAAAATAGCAGAACCAGTAATTTGAGCATATTGCTGTAGCATCTTAAGCCATCTATCATAACTGGGGATATGTCTACCATATCTGCCACCTCTGGGGACCTGAAGGCACAGCTCAAGAACCAAATTCTGCTCAAACACATGACTCGGGCAGATAACAACCTGAGCTAGCCTGAACTTTCATTCTAGTGAAGAAATCCTGCTTTTGCATTCCAGGTAAGAAAATTCAAAGTAGCCTGGAGCAAGCAGGATCTTACCTACAATCCAGTGCTAATACAGTCCCTTAGCTTAAAGAAAACCAAAACCAGACAATACTCAAATCTCCAATCTAAGAACACAGAAGTGTAGCAGGAACTCCTAAAGTACAGTACTTACCATTTGGTTATCAAAACAAGCATTCAGCTCCCTGTCCAGCATCCATTTGCAGGAAGGTACTTTCCAAACTAATGTTTCCCATTCCCACACCCAATGAAGCCCTTACCTTCTGACATTGGATTGTAATCTTCCCCTGAGGCGGCTGAGCCATCCTTTGTGTGCACTCTGACAACAGATACTTTGGAGCTATCACCAAGGCGCAGAACATGGATTCCTACTAGTGCAATTTCTCCAGGTTCCTGAGGCTCCTGAATGCTGTGTTTTATTTCAGACAATTTAATCACTGGTTCTAGATGAGAAAAAAACCACAACAAAACCCTGACCATTAAAAAAAAACCCAAAACATAATTTACTCACGTCAACTAGACCAAGTGCAAATACCATATCTGAGAGGGGATAGTCCAAAGGAAATGAGAAGGTCATAACAAACCTGAAAATTCAAAGTAATTTCAAGACTCAACGATTCAGTTCATAGTCTGGCTATTAGTTTATTTGGTTTATTGATTGCTGTCTGGAATGATCAAAGTGAAGTATTTTGGAAACTGGAATTCAGATTGAAGTTGTAGCTGTTATTAAAAGGAGAATACCTGGTCCCAGGTGTTTGCTTTAGTGGAGTCTAGAGTGGAATATTCAGAGATAAAATATGTTTAGCTTTTGAAGAAAGCAGCTACTTTTATAAGTTATTTATTCTAATGCCTTATCCCTTTATGGGTTAAATCTGATTTTCTTCAGTGACTCTCTACAACTTGTAAGGAGTCCATTTTACAGCATTATCAATTATATTACATTTTTTTTCTTTTTTTTGTGTGTGTGTGAATCTGACCCAAGGCATCTATGACTCTTCCAACTTAGTCAAATTTATGATACTCTTATGAAAGCAACATGTATAGCACAATAAACCGAATGGAAATAAACAAGATCATTTCTCTTCCCATTATCCCACAAAAGGCAGAGCCAGCGATGCGTTCAAAATAGATTAAAAGGGTGCAAATTCAAAACATTAAAAAAAAAATACCTGACAGTTTTTTTGAAAAACTTGGTACTGAGTAATCTGAAAACTGTTGAACCAAAACCTGAATGGAATTAGTCCCGTTTTCCCATCTGCAGCTACATATATAATCAACAATTAATATAAAGCTCACTGTCTTCTTCATCCTTAATCTTGATCACAGTCTCTTTCTGATCCCCAAGGGAAGCGCCAAATGCGGAATCACTTTTTGGTGTTCCAAGTACCAATCTGAATTCCTCCTCCTCCTCCTCATAAATTACATCATCTTCCAGAGTTACCACACAGGGCATCTCAGTTTCTCCTGCAGAAAGGTATGAAGCAAGAACAAGACATTATCTTCGTAAGAGTCCAAAAGACCAGGATAAAACCAAAACAAAACCCCCACACTTTTTCAGGCTTCCCATAGGAAAGAGTCTCAAGAACACAAAAGGAGAGACTAGCGCTGACTGGCACGCTTCTTTTTTTTTTTTTTTTGTTGTGTTTGAGTCACTCTCTGCTAAGGAAAATTCCCGTGACTCTGTCACAATGGGAACTAAGCAGCATCCCTTGCAGCACTCAGCAGGGTGTTGTATGGCAAGGAACCTGCTGCTCTGGTTCTCCTCTGCTGAAGGTACCGCATCAGTATTATTCCTGCTTATCCTCATGAACAAGTGCTACGCACAAAAGATGTTCAATATTACTGAACTCTTTATTGTCCAACTTTGGCCAAAAAAACCTTTGGAAGTGCTGCTGTCACAGCCACAAAACTATTTGTTAAATAGTCCTGTGCCGCTGCCTTCATCCACAGAAGCTCAATTAGCATGACAACTCCCAGAATGTCGAGGAGGTCTAGCTCTTATTTACCATCAGGTTACTTGTCAGACAAAAGTAATACATTATTTTCTAATTTCAACGGGAAAAGCTTACCTGGGAGAAACACCACTACAGAATCATCTGTGTTTGGCCTCTCCTTGTAGTCCGTCACAACTTGGGCAGAACCCTGGTGAGTATAGCAGCGCAGTGTGGATTCATGGTTAATGTCACCGCTTCGATAAATGAGGGCCACCAGCTGTTCATCCTTTTCATTTGCCACGCACATTGGTTCTTTGAACTGGACTTTGGGTACTGACAACAGAATGTTACACAAGTTGAACAAGACCCTTGCACATGGGCAGAAAGTATTAACCACATTCCTTGATTTAAAAAAAAAAAGTAATTTTCTCTAACTTAGCATTTTATTTGCTAACTTCTTATAATAAACTGAAGAAGTTTCAGATTTACACATGCTTTTTAAACACAGATTATGAATCTAGATGAATTTAAATACCTTCCTGGTCTACAGCAACTAATTGCCAACTTAGTAGTAATTCTGTCACCAGTCTCCTCACAGTAGCTAAGACTTGGTGATTTATTTAAAAACAGCATTTGAGCCTGAGCAATGAGATTATTTTCTATAAAGCAGTCTCTTTTACCTTCGATGTGGAGAGGAAGTAGGTGCATGATACCACAAGGGCAAAAGGGGACGATGACCACAATTCCATCTCCACTGAAGTCAGTGTCATATTGTGCACTGACTTCAACAAGTGAATATTTCAGAGTGAAACTGCAACTGCTCTTCAGAGTTTTGTTTGAGAACAAGCTTTGTAAAACAACATAGTTCTTTAAGTCTCTGAAGTGCAGTGAATTTGTGGAAACCTGAGACTGCTGAGAGTCAGCTTGGTTTGTTTACCAAGTGCTGGAGAACCTCTAAGTGGTGCTGTGTTGAGTGCTGCTTACTTTTAAAGTTTTACACCTACTATTTTTCCCCCCCCTTAATGCTCCCCTAGAAGAGACAACACAGTTACAGCTTCATGCAAAAGCATGAACATCAATACGTGCGTAATTATTTGGAAAACTTGGCTCCCTACAATTTTTGGTGTTCAAATAACTACTGGGGGGGAAAAAAAAAATGTAATCCCTATGGCTTCTCTACCTTCAAAATGGATATTCATTCAAACAAATAGCCTTAATGTACCAGGCATAAACAAACGTACTTTTAGCTCATGGCAGTTCCACTACTATGGTAACTTGTCCAAAACAGTATCTTTAAGTACATAATGAGAAGGAAGACAAGCCAGAGTAAAGAAGCTGCACTATAGCCCTACGATCAAACTCCAGGTGTAGCACACAGCTGTTAATCTTTATAATGTAGTTGGGGTAAATGATATATTACAGCACTTATACACACAGCAATTTATGCTACTGCCAAAAGAGCTCTTTTACCTTCTAAGTGCACTTAAAACACTAAAAGGTAAAACCCTTGGAAAAACTCTTCCACACCCCCTTTATACTTACGGTCAGCGACGGTGTCATTGATGAAGACAGTGGTTTTGCTAGGCTCTCCAAGCACTGCATTTGCGGGCATGCAGAGAACCAGTTGAAACTTCTCCAGACCTTCCAGAATAGGCTGGCCCAAATCATCAAGGATGACAACTTGAAACACTTGCATGTTGACTCCTGGTGTAAAATCTAGGTTACGGCTGATGCCCACGTAATCAACTCCAGCTGTTTGGAAAGCAGCAAGACTTGTATGGTCAGTTACTACTATACGTTAACATTCACTTGTACATTTGTGAAATGTGTTTGCAGCTGTTTCTATTGCTGTCCTGGAGAAAAATTAATTTGCATTCTTGTCACATGCAAACAAATTTGGGAACAAAGAACATACAGTGCAACACACACAAATACATAGCTGGATCATAATTTACTCTTTATGCCATCAGCACAATCAAAACTTGTTAAGTTCCCTTAAACTTCAGAGTAACAGGCTACAGCCTCAAGAACATGCAACAGACCTGACATCCACAGCAATTTAACCCTTTGCTCAGCTCTGGACTACATACATGAAGTTTCACTTAGCTATTTACCTTTAAGGGAGCAGATGCCTTCCCAAAATAACTCCAGCTGTACCCCTAAGAAAAAGTGTCTTTCACTGGGCTAGATCACTAAGCTTGAAAATCATGCTGTTACCACCATCTCATCACTAAAAGAAGCAGGCAGCTTGAGAGCAGGTGAAAACACCTAGAATGACTTTTTTTGTTTGTGTGTGAGACTATTAAATCTAAACTGGAAGATGTATAATGACTTCACTTCTTCCTTCTGCTGGTGTCCCATTGTTTCACTGAGATTCTGACTATTTCCATAATTTTGCATTCTTTTTAACCAGAGTGTTCATCCCTATCCCCTTTCAAATGCTCTAGTTGTTGGCTGTAATGGCAGCAATTCTTTCCTTTCTTTGTCACAGTATGTTGACATTTACATACTTAAAAGCAACCGTGCCTTCTTCTTTTACACATCATTTTGCAGCCCTGGTCGGCTCTGTGCGTTATGAAGAACCACAATTCTCAGACAAGTTTTGTTCTTTTCTTAATCAAATACTGTGTGCGTAGGCATTTCATATACAACCATACTAATATCTTTTTGTGTGCCAAACTACAAATACTTGAAATTCTGAAAAGATTTAGTGAAAAGGATATTTTTTCCAAATCTCATAACTAGGCTTTAACAGAAGTGATTTTAAAAAACCCCTATAAATACGAGATTAGAAATGCAACATTACCTCACTACTTTATACACAACACAGAAAATCCTGTAGGATCCAATCATATTTCTTCGCCTGAATAGCGAGTCTTCACACATTCACCACATACTTTGTCTATTTTGCTAACCGCTTCTCTGTTCTTCAGTAACCGTAGTCAAATTCTATTTTCATGTATGTGCATTGAAGTCAAGTAAGTGTCCCTTAAGTCACACACGCTACATTACTTGTTGCTGTAATTCTTCGTTATTTTGGTAGCAAATCTTATCGTCTATCACACACATATTAAAAAAGACAATTTTGCTTTCAGCTTGATTAATGTGAACACTTCCAAAGCCTTATCTATCTCTTGCCAGCGTGTCATCAACTTGATAAATTCTCATTAACGCAACTGATTTCCTTGACACTCAGCAGCTACAACTGTTTCTTAAAATGAATTTAGCAGCTAGCAAGTCAAGCAACGTATTTAAACAGCATCGCAAAATTTTGGCCGGTCTAAGTATTCCCAACATCTCATAGAGAAAATGACTCTTCACTGGGACTGAGAAACAAAAAAAGGGTTTTACAGAGAAGGTCACCAGAGTTTAGGTATTTTGGGTCAGAGCTGGACAGAGAAAAGCCTTGCAGGTCACATTGGTGGTGCCTTCCAGAATTTCTCTCCACGGTGACTGACAGACCCTAAAATCTCAGATACACCAGCTCTCATAGATACATAAAGTTTCCTTGGCTAACCTACTGACAGCATCATTTTCAGGGCCACTACAAATTTATGCTATAAACTCAGTTTTATTCCAGGGACCCACAGTGATATAAAGAGAATACTCTCTCTTTCACTCCATTTCTCCCAGTCTCTAGCGTCAGTTAAGGTGCGAGTAATTTATTGATAATTTTATTCACATCCATTCCGCAGTCTCCTTTAAAAAGTCAGTGAATTTAGCCAATCTGTCCTTTGCCACACAGAACTGGGACACAAACAGCCTGTTTTCTACCCGATTACTCCATGTGTGATGTCTTTTACTTAAGTTTTCTACCCCATATATACACTGAATATAAATAAGAGCAAATGCCAGATATCCCATTTTCATGCTCACATACTCTAAAGCAACCAGAACGACATTTTTATGAGTAACTCACCGTCTGCTGACACTGGGTCTGTTTTTCTGGAACGCACCATGACAGAAGCTGCTTTGCACAGATCTGTTCCAGTCCTCCAGACACGAATCTCCACGTAACCAGCACTTTCATCCACTCGATATTCAGTGTTATCAAAGTAAAAAGCAGGTTCTAAATACAGAGAGAAATGCGTATGTTTTTGAAATAGTGTCTTTTGGCCTGCTCTTGTGCACATGTGTATTTAGTGCTTAAACCCTCCTGTCTGATGTTTAGCGCTCAAAATCTGCAGTTTGGCTTTTAATATGTTAACAGCTGCAAAAAAAAAAAAAAAATTACCATTTTCCCCTGCAAATCCCAGTAATATCCATGGTCTGCTTACATAAATATTACTATGCACCTGCCTACCACTTAATGTAAGAGGTTTTTTTTTTTTATCATTTAAAAACAAACTAAACGCTCCTTGAATTAAGTAAATAAAGCATTCTATCTATATATTTTTGATCTTATCTACAGCTGACAGAGATCTCCCACAGCCAGCTGTTTAGCTTACTGGCTGTTTACCTTACTATCTGAAGTAAACCAGACATTTGACAAATTGTGACTATGCAGCATAACACAGACAAAAGACATTGGATAGTTCTTCCACTATATTTTTGTTAAGTAAACGAAGGCAGATTTTTTTTTATATATTTACTATTAAAGGAAACATATGCCTAAATATATCTTCTCTCCTGCCTAAAAGATAAAGGCCTTTTGCAGGATTTCAAGAGTGTAGACTTTTTTTTCTTTGTATTGTTTTCAAAGCATACATTTGACATGAATGTTGCAGATAAAAGGGTTACAAGGTGCGTTTTTCTTCAGTGTGTTAAACTGACTTTAGTTATTCATAGGGAATACAAAAAGTTGCACAATCCAGGTCGTGGAAAGGTCAGTATTAAATTGGGTTTAAGCAGACTCTGCTGTTTAGCATAAGTGATCAAACATCACAAGACTGTCCCAAACTGGTGTCAATTTAGCCGCCTTTCTGAACGCCCATCAAGAAGAATGAAGCAGCACACACTGGAGACACATTATACCTGCTGCTTTTACTAAGTAATGGATAGAGCCTGCTGAATTCAGCACATGGCCTCCTTTACTTCCATCACCTAAACAATAGTAGGCTTTATCTTGCTATCAGTATTAATAAAGCCCGACACATTTTGTCTGTGTTGCGTATTATTACTAATCTACATTAACACAATGCAGAGAATCTCTCCAGTACCACAGCAACGTTATTTTAGCACAACAGTCAGCATCTTCTTTAGTAGAACCGCAGTTGCACAAAAGCCTGGCGCTCATCTAATACGCTGCATTTCTATTGTACCTCCTGGGGAAATTCAAAGAACTCTAAAAAGCTTTAGAAGTTGTGATTGTTGTCTCCCACGGCAGGGGAAATGAAAGCTTAGAGTAAAACACCGTGGTCTGTAAAGAGTTTTTTATTTTTGACTACCTGGTGTTTTCCAGAGCTCAGTTTATTGCTGAGCTTAAAGCCGGTTTTACAGAAGGGACAGACAGTTTCCAATGACTCAACGGGCAAAGTAGGGCCCAGAAAAATACACAGGCTTTTCTATACAATGTGAAGCAACTCAATAATAAAAATGTCTCATCCTAGTAATAATCCTATGCATTCTGGATCTTGCCTTCCCAAACCTAAATAAATATTTATTTGCAAATGGGAGAGAATATGTAGCCAGGTTCTTTTCTCAACATGGACAGACAGCACTGCTCAGCTAATTGACAATTTCATACTTGCCTAGAAGGACTATCTGCTTCCTCCATGCATATATAAAAACATCAGAAAACCGTCTGGCCCATACCTACATAAACACTGTCACTCCAGCTTGCAGGCACCTTTGGACACTTACTGTAACTTTCTTGAGCCACTGAACTGTGAATCTTCACATTCCTTTACCTTCAGAGCAAACCCCGATAAGCACAAAGACTTGCTGTGGAAGCAGATGAGGTCTTCAGGGCATAGTATCAAGGAAGATGCAAGTGTTCCACGCAGGACTGCATTAATATTTATTTTCAACCTTTTGATAGATTACCTTTAAACAGGCTGAAACAATTCCTCCCTTAGTCAGCCCAGTAGGATGTCTGACAAAGCAAAGCTTTTGCATGCAAAGCTCAAGAGAAAGATCAGACAATGAAACCAGATGCTTGATGATGCATCAAACAGTTTAACAAAACACAAAGCTCTCTGAAAGTGTGTTTTGTTTGAGGGACAGACCTGTTCATCAGGACTGCAGGACTTATTTCTAGCTAAAACCTGCAGTCTTTGCGGGATTAGAAGGTGTTGGCTTTCTTCTTGAAATATTCTTTTTCAATCCTTGAAGTATTTTTGCGTTTTAAGAAAAAGGGTACCACGACTGAAAGTCAAACTGAATGTCTCATTTTGTGTCAATCAAATACTTCAAGCTGTTCTCAAAGAAAATTTTGCTTTGCCTAAAGCAGTACCCCAGCATAATTTTTTTCTCCCCGTCTTCCTCCCAACCTTCCAATCAGGAGTTTTGATGATCAGTTATTTGCCAGTTTCGGCATTCTTCCCCCTGCCGTGACAAGTAAGAGTTTGAAGATGACCACATTCCCTTCCCACTGGCTATGCATTTTTTACTATTAAAGCCTTCCCCCACGGGGTGGGGAGAAGAGTAGGAGTCTAAATATCCAAACTTACATGCCTTTTTGTCACAGCTAATGGATTATCAAGACAAATGATGCCCTATAAATTGTTACAGTTCTGTTTAACCAACTTGTGTAAAGCACAGGAAGAGTAATTCTGCACAAGGCAATGGCAACACTCCAGGTTACATTGGTGTCACTGGGATCAGGATCATACTTCAACTGAGTGGGCAGAAAAATCATTGGGGTTCCCCACCAAGAGTGGAAAAATCATCTGGAAAAATGCAACTGTTTGGAAAAAAACCTGTTACAATTTTGGCCACATTTCATGAAGATGATCACTGTAAAGTATTTAATCTGGCAAGAGTAATCAAGAATCTCTGTAATTAAAAGAAAAACATTCTCTATATTATTAATTTTAAAAAATTATTTCTAATGTAATATCGTATATTCTTTTAATTTCTTCTTCCCCTCTGAAAGAACTGTCCAAGATCCTAGATTTACTTTAACAATTACACTGCTTAGTTTTCTCTATTTACATAGGAATCTGCTTTTGGAAGCCCATTCAATTTCCCTTAGGCACAGCTTAATGGATTTTCAAGTGCAGGCTGTAAATTCTTTTGAAGTTTTAAGAGATCAGGCAGCTCAGCTTACTGCAGTCCATGATAACTGTCTTGAATTGGCTTTTAAACACCAGCCTCCTTAATTGGTAGAGTAACTTTTTTTTCCCCCCCTTGAATGTGCATACTGTGTCTATAACTATACGGACTGTAACATTAAAACTTCGGATGTCAGTGCTGCTCCTTTTGATAAAAAGCCTGTTGTTTTGAAATATGGCTTAAGGAAATGCAATAATCAGCCACATTATTCTTATTACAGCCATCTTTCCCATTTCTATTATACTCACTGTAATCTGTCATCTTAAATTGCGCTAAGCTTTTTACAATTCTCCTGCTGAGAGACTTGAAATGCTTGCTGCAATGACCCGAAGTTTTTCAATCTTATTGTATTATCAATGAAAAATACTGAGTAAGTGAATACTTCTGCTCATTTCCAACACAAGCAGATGAAAAGAAAGTAAAAAAATAAGTATCTCTATAATTCTTCTTTTTAAATCCTTCAGATGAACATGTTTCCTATATAAATATACTACAAGAGAGAATTGTTCCTTGGATACAGTGACTAGTGAAATATTTTCTGTGTCTTCAGAGTTTCCGAATGTCCAATCTAGATACACCTACTCTCCCAAAAATAGTAGGGATAATAAATATCAGACAATGGGCTATTCAACATGCAGGTTCAGCCCTCAAGGAAGATTACACTTGTGACTCAATTATTACAGCAAATTAATCACCTGTTTCTGAAACACAATCCATTCTTATTATGGAGCCCTAATATAACCTCAGTATCCTTTATAATAAATTGCCTTGGTAGAATTTAAAGGCACACATCTTATTTAGGACTTCAAAAGCTGATCAAGTAAAAAAAAATAGGAAAAATGAAAAGTAGTTTTAAATGTGAAGGTCATTAATGTATTTATACTTCTCTCTTCTTTCCCTTTTAGGATGGTCAGTGAAGAAACCATTACATTAATTACTGGACATTTAAGAAAGTAGAACTGCATCTGAGTTAACCGGCAATCTCTAGAAACATTAGTGATTTCAATCATGAAATGCCATAAGGTATTAATTTAAAAACATTTTTACTTCATAAAGTAATAGCTCTAAGTGTTAGTTTGGCCTGGAAAGCCAGACAATTTTCTATTTTACTTTTTAATTTATTCTTTTTAAGCTGTGGTCCTGAAACCTGTTCTACCTGTGATGGCACTTAAACACACAATCAAAGAGCTAATGCGGATTTCCGCTTGCTTAGAAAATCACAAGCTATTGCATCTATTTCTTCAAAGCCCTTTACTGAACATCCTGAGCCTTTGTTCAGCTAGACACTGACGGCGTGCTCCCAGGCGCCCACATTACAGGAAAATGATGCACAACTCAGAGCTTACTGGTTTAGGATCAAGGGTCTACTACAAAACCTGCATTGTTCTCTGACTTGGAGAGACCCTGGATCAAAGGATAGACTTCATGTCTTTACTATTAACTTGCTGGTTATTTTCTTCTTAATTCTTTCCTTTATTTAAATGTTACTATGATGCTATGAGAATGTGGAGTGAAAATTAGTTTTAGAGATATTTCAGTTTAAAACTTTTCTATGCACTAAGCTATATAAAGCTGGTGACTCTGAAGACTCTTGAGACATAATAACGAGTTATTTCTGGTTTTTATGTGCACGTGACATGACTCCGTGAGGAGCTATGGATCTTCACTTGAGGCAGTGCATAGCAGGCCTCTCCTTATAACATCGACAATGACATTTTAGGGGACACTATAAAGTCTGTTTCCTCTTTAGGAAATTCCTGGGCATATGCCTCTCAAACCATATTTCAAGTTTTGATCAACGCCTCTCTGCGTATAACGCACAAATCATATCGCACCTGAGTAGAGATGGTGGAAATTTGAATGCTTCAGATGCTAAACAGGGATAAGTTTCTACAGCTGTAACCTGAGAGATGAAACTAGGCCCATGTACAGAACTAATACTGAAAATTTTCATGCATTTCACAGAAAAAAGTCACTGTAATGTGTGCTTTATTTCCCAGTATAAGACCATTATCCAGAACCATTCATTTAAAAATGCAGCAAGCTAGGGCACTTCAGAGAGGGAGACCTAAGCGGAATATATATAAGAAATTTCAAACCCTGAAACAATAAAACCAAGAAACTGCTTTCTCCTCCATCCTCACACACGCATAGCACCAAGGATACCAGTGATCTCACAAGTTTTATGAAGCTCTCATGAGACCTCAACAGAACAGCCACCAAGACAAAAATAATTTTCATTTGCACCTGTGCTCTGGTATCAGACTTTCAAAATGGGAACAGTGACTAAGAGAATTAAACAATGTTTGAATATCTGGCATTTATCTAACCTCATGGTGACATTATCTTCACTAATAGAATGTTTTTTTCTGAAATATGTTATATACTTTCTGAACCACTCTGTATAAATATTTAAACAGCAGTAATTCCACTAACAGAAACTCTGACAACATACCTGACTCCTTTCCTTGATGGCACTTTAAGTGGCTTTCCTCCTCCCGGTAAAGATTACTGCTTAATTCTTCAACTTCCAGTGACATTCAGCAGCACCGAAATGATTGACATTAAAGTTGTGGCACTTACATACAGATTGCTTTGGCCTAAGAAACTCAAGCCTTTTCTCTCCAAAATTTATTCTTTTCTTTTTTTAAATTGTTGACAAGAAATATACTTGTTACTTCAGATCTTATGAATGTTAAGCAATACCAATATTAATACCAAGCAGTAACCTGCTTTCTTTGTATTGGATCACTGTGAGATGTGCAATGTTGTGGACAGGGAGTGTTCACAGAATCTCAGCAGTGCACAAAAGAGCAAAGTAATTGTTCCCAAATTACTTTTATTTAGAAAAAGTGTGAGGAGTATTTCCTGTGTTGCTTGCTATAGCAAGGAACACATTCATACTGCATATATCTATACGCGGTCACAGCTGCACACTTCCCTACGCTGTCAAAAGGCCTTATCTTGTCACTGACTGCACTGATCTAGCATAACACCTCTGTAGGTATTTAAGCACTTAAAACATAGTTATCCAAGCTTATCTGCCACACTGCCCTTCACTCAGTCCCAGCTATACTTTTACCATCTGTACTTAAAAATAAAGGGGTTCAGACCTCAGAGCTTGCCTTTACACATGAAGAACAATGCCTAGGCACTTTGCTGTAAGGCTACCTACTTTTTATTTGAACTGTCAAGCAGTTCATAAAACTGTAAAATTCTGCAGTGATGCCAATATTATGGGCATTTCTGTAAAAAAATTGTAATATAAAAAGAGCCTACAAATGCAAAAAATGTGTATCGTGTTCCATTTACATTAAAGCTAATTCATGGCCTGAATCAACATTAATTTATGCTGTGTATGGTCACTTATACATACAAGTAGCTTTGGAACACTATCAGATCGTAATAATAAAATTTTGCATTTGCATTTTCCATTTCTTCTTCTACGGCTGGCTAATACAGGATTACTGTTATCCCTCAATGCTGCAAATAATTCCATTAATATATATGTTAAAGTAGTTGTGTCTCAATTTCTTACTTTATCTCCTTGTAGGATTCTCCAGTCCTCGTTGTTAGAGGCATCACAGCACACCTCATCATGACTAACTTGACCAAAGGATTGTGTGAGTACAGTCACATCCCATACCAAAGCTGTGCCCAGCTTTTTTCCAGTTGGAAAGAGGCACTTTCAGGCTTACTATTGCCTTATTCCTTTACTGAGTCTAACAATCGTTCCAAGTTTGGTCTACATACTTCAGCTGTTAGCCTATCGCACTTCACAACGGGAAATTTTATCTGTTTAAGCAACTGATTTTTCCCAGTATTAACAAAAACCCCAAAGGGTTCATCTTTCAGATGCAACCAGGCAGACGGCTATGAAATCTTCTTTTTCTCTTTAATGGACCGTAGGTCTATTCATTGTAGGAATGGTAAGTATATATACCTAGCCTTAGCCACTGTATATACACTTCCAGTACTGTATAAGTATTAGAAACATTTGGTGGGTCAAGGTATCACTCTGCAGAAAAACAAAACTGGTGAAACTTCACTCTTTGAAGCTCAAATTTTGCACCTTTGAGAAAGAATGTTGTCCAGTTTCTTATCAATCAATCAATCCGATGCCAGCAGTCTGCTTCCAGGTCAGATCAAAACAGAGTGGCAGCGTGTTTCCTTTCTGTTTGTTCAAAACCGAAACAGTCTTACAAACTGATGCATTCTTAAGAGACTTTTCATTTCAGAGCATACTCTTTAACAAATTGAGCTTAAGCCCTGGGTATCGTTCCATATGACATAGGCTGAGTTCAGAATTACTCCAAATTTATCTGATGATAGATTGTTAAGTATTTTGCCAGATGGTACTTTTAGAAAAAAAGCTTTGTAACAAAGAAAGAATGAAAGTGAACATACGATAACCTATCAAAGTTGTACTGAAAAGTAGAAGCATGATAATTTTAATGATGTCAATTAATATAAAATAATTATATAGTAATTTTTCTTTTTATATATAAAATAATTCTCTATTAAAAACTGCATACAGTTTTGATTTGCTCATAATAAATAATTTTGTTTTCCCTGAAAATAAAAATTTGATTATTTGGTCTAGTAAAGAAAACAACTCTTTCCTTGCTAAATGGCTTAATTCTGCATTATTTTCCCTTCCTATTCTCTGAAAAAGAAGTCTTTCAACGAATCTCATCAAGCTAAAAACGGCAATACTCTTGCTAACTTCATTCTTATGGCAAATACACTTCTGACGCAAATCCTTTGGCCTCAGAGAAATTACACCAGTGATTGTTTTGGCCCACTCATGTTCCATCTGAGAAAACAACATTTTTCCCCTCATCACTTTGACTGTGTCTCACTAGTTGACTTCTGCAGGACATACAAAAGGGTAGAAATAAACAGTAGCTAATAGAAATATTCTCCTGGATCTTTACCTTCTTTCTTTATTTCATATAACAGAGTGAAAAATACTTTTTTATTACAGGACACAGAAACCAGCACCCAAATTCTCCTTACTTATGAAGTTAGTAAAAAGCTCCAAAGTATAGCTTAAATACTGAACCTGACCACTACCATATGTCGTGGATTTGTACAATCACAGTATAAAACTCACGCTTTATTTAGCACAATTATATTCACAAGATTGGATTAGCAGGAAAGATTTAGACAGGGACTAAAAGAACAAACAGAAGTTATGACAATAAATTATGTGGCTTTTCTTCTGCTTCTGTCTAATAGTATCAATTCTTGATTGAATTCTATGCCTCCAACTTTATAATAAAAAAGGAATACTTGCATTTCTACCTTAAAGGTGCACTAATCTTTACACACTGGGAATTACTGCGCCTGACAAATTAGCCTCTATTAACTATTTCTACTCTTCAACTTTGTCTGATAGTATATAATTTTTTTCATCTATAATATTGCCACAAAACTAATTCTATACCTGTGTGAACTACTGTAATCACAGACTCTGCTGTGGCAACAGTAAACCTAATCCTTACAGATCTACTTCAGAGTAATAAAACACCCATTTAGTCCTATGCCAGTAAAGAAAAGAAAATCTAATCCTCAACTCCTACTGCAATAACAAAACAGTGTAAGTGGAAGTGCATGACACATATTTACTCTGTATCTTAAACACAGTTCATGTCTGTTCTGCCAGTTTTTCTACCATGCAAGCAAATCCTAGACCCATGTTTTCAGCTGTTCAAAAAACAAAAACACAGCAGGTGAGATTATTTAATCAGTAAAACTTCCAAAGAGGAAAGTTCCAGCAAAACAAAATTGCTTCTTCATACTCACCATCATCTGTGTCAGCCAAGATTACTACCTTAGAGCTTGGGAATCCAGTGCCAATTTGGCCACCCACTGGCATGCTCAGAGAAATATTAAAAGTCTGATCTTCCTCATAGAGAGAGTCATCAATAATGATAATACGACAGCTTTTCTCAGTCTCCTCCTTATTAAAATGAACAACGCTGCTATGATCTTCAGGATGGGAGATGTAGTCAGAGTAAGACAAGCCAGTGGATGGTACTGTGCCAGTAGCAGAGCCTATAAGGAAGGAGGGTAAAAAATGAATTACAGGGACTCAGGACTTTGAAGAAGTGGAAGGACAACAAACACAGAAAAAGTATTTTATACTGGAACTGACTAATAAATGTGCTTTGGTAACAAGTTAAACACAAGAAATTCTTCCTATCTATAATTACAACTTCTCCAGTAGCAAAGTGACTCGGGGGCTGTTATCCTCACCCAGCATGCTCATGAAACCATTCCTGCTCCCAATTCACTATTATCTCCAGTTATCCTGACTCAACTTTTTTGCGGGGCTGCACTTCAACCAGGGGAGAGAAGCAAGTCATCTAATTAAAAAAAAAGCCCTCTCGAAAATATGCTTTGATACGAATTATGTAGAGGACAGCTCCGTCAGCAGTTGAACAGTCACAATAAAAAGCAATTTTGTGAGAGAAGAAGAAAAGAATGCAAGAGCCGTTAGACAAGGGGCAAAAACCCCAAATAGGTTTTGTTGTTGAAAGATGAGGATGGGGAGCCACACTTGATTTAACATCACACATGACTGACCACATTTCACAATGTTTGCACTGAAAAATGGCAAAATGTTTTCTTCTTTTGCTTCTACACACTATTCTTTCATGGATATGAATGTCTACGAAAATCACCGGGACTTTAGGGTGAGGACTCTTCCTGAACAAATGAATGTGAATTTGAACTTCACATTTATGTCATTGTGTGATTTTTTGAAAGCGGGGGGGAAAAATTCCTCCCTCTTACTTCTGCTGCATTTATTTGTGCAAAACATTTTTTAAAAATTAAGTAAGGTTTATATGCAATATGAACCAAAGAACTACTGTGGATTTACGCTACTGGCATCCTTGTAGCCAATTGGGATGTTACTATCTGGTTGGGTGGACTCCTAGGTGGGTGAAAACTGGCTAGATCACCAGGGTCAAAGGGTGGTGGTTAACAGTTTGCACTTCACCCGAAGGCCAGTTACAAGTGGAGTTCCTCAGTGGCCTGCCATGGGTTCACAGGGATTTTCGGCAACCCTGTCCCACCTCACAGCTGCCCCTGCTTTTAAGAACGGATCTAACTGGAGATCTCTCAAGGTCCCTTCTAACCCTCATCATTCTGAGTACATTAGGTGGCCTGAATTTCAGAGGTCATAATTACACACAACATGCATTGATGTAATTGATAATTACACACAACATGCATTCCTTTACCATGGACAGGGGTCAGTAACGTGTCAGACACTTAATAAGCAGGCTGAGAAAGATTAAATGAGGCACAGTGTCATGTTTACCATGCTTATCACGTTTAGAACTTTGAGAAAAATTCTTTTACTGCAGCATGTTTATGAAAAACATAGATCGTTACATCAATTACAGTAACTGTGCATTTGGGTAAATGGCTAGCGTTATTAAGGCCAGACAGGTTGACAGCCTACAAGGACAAAAAGCCTTAAGTAACTCAGGAAGATTTTCTGTACCTCAATACACAACAAAGCAGGGGAAAATACTATTAAGCCCTTATAAGTCACTGATGAAGGAACAAACAATCCCTGAATGCCTAACGCTCTGTCCTGGTTTGAGCACACACTCTGAAGATTCCTGCCAACCACTCAGGCTGACTCTTACAGGTAAGGGTAAAATAGAAACAAAAGATGTTAAAAGGATTTTCTGAACCAGAAGTTTAAATAAGTCGCAGAACTGAGGATGATCCTCCATTTTTCCGCCCATGAAGCATACAGAATGCTGGTATCTCAAACTGTGCCTAGGTGATAGGAGACTTCTGTACAAAACCCCGTTTTTTCAATCAAAACTCTCATATTCCACTGCTTAGGATAAATGCTAACCTCTATTTTAAGCCTGGTTTCATTTATAAATGCTCATTACCTTATCTTTATTAAATCTATTTTTGAATGCACATTTTAGTTTTGATTAAGAGTTATCTGATATATTTTATAATATCTAATATTTTTACAATATATATTATTTTCTCTCCTCTGCCACCTCACTTTCAGTTTATAGCAGGCTTATTTTGTAGTCAAAAACTATGTTTGGAAAACTTAAGATTCAACTGAGTTGAAGAAAGAATCATACTGTCAATTATCTGTCTCTATTAACTATAGTATTTGAGTGACTACACCATGCTGAAAGTCAGCACACCATCACAAACTTAATGCACACATCTCTGAGCACCTAGACAGCGTTGTGATCTGAACTTTATAGCTGGGCTCTAACCTAACCAAAACCCCAAAATTTTATTTACTTTTAGGAACCGTTTATTTCTAAATCTACATCTCTTCTCCAGTTCACGACCAACTCCATACATCACGTTCTTTGATAACACAGATTCATAAATAAGATAAAAAGCTTTATTAAGAGAGATCGTTGCTTCGTGCAGCCTTCTACATCAGTTATGCTTAAACAAAAAGTGATATTCAATGTCTGTAGTCTGTCAATTTTGAAATACTTGTTCTTGCTGACTCAGCTGAAGCCCTGACTCGGCTTCTACCAGCTTCATAGTCAAAAAGCAAAACACTGATGACAGGAAAAACTCCCCACTGGGAACCTCAGTTCTCATTTAGGGTATATACAAAGGTGCAATGATCAGTCAGATCCTCAACAACAGCAGAGGTACAGGGCTTAAGACTGGAAGAATCCTTTGTTCCCTCTAAACATCACTGCAGGGACAGGAATTTCCTCTTCAGCAGGAAAAGCTGCAGGAAAAAAAAACGGTGCCTCTTTGACAAAAAGGTATACATATACGCATACATATATATACACACACATATATATGTGCATGCATACATATTCTTACATTTTGGGCTTTAAAACACTCTTTAAGCAGATAACTAGACACACATAAGTTGCCTGCAAAAATGACTTGCTCCAGCTACTGAAGTTATTGGCAAAACTTCCTGACTAACAACTGCATTTGCTCTCTTACTTACCTAAACATGAGTATTACGCTGAGTAATGTTACCTAGCTAGATAACATACCTTGGTGTGTAGAACAAATGACCATCAGTTCTTGACTGACATCTCCAGATCTTCTAACAGCAATCAGCAGTTCACCTGTATCTTCCTCTACTCTATATTCCAGCTGAGGAATATACACTGTAGATACTGAAGAAAAACATGATGAGAGAAGGGGTGGACCAAGGCTGAACACCTGTATGACATTACATACAGAATATTAATTTAGCCAGGGAAGAGATTTAATGAGAAGTACAAATTCCTTGTTCAGCTAGGTGAAGGTTTAGGACAAGGCTGAACCACAACACAGCAGAAACAGGTAAGGTGTACAGGTACTCACAGGACCTGCAAGTGAACAATACCGCACCTAATCCCAAATTCTCAGGGAACGAGAGGTGATACATACCATCACTGGGATCCACCATTTCAACCGTTGCTCTTACTGGAATCTCAAGGGCAGCCATAACTGGCTCGGACAGAACAATCTGGAATGTTTCAGATGCCTCGTATTCATTGTCTGCGAATACCCTCACTCGCCAGGTAGCTGAAGACTGTCCTGGATTGAACTGGACCTGTTTCTGAGGTTTCCCCTTGAAGTCTTTATCCTTTACTGCTGTACCATCTTTGGTTCCAATACCTGCATGAAAATTCAGAGGAATTATTCTCCAAGTATTGTAATAAAATCAAAACTATTGCCACCAAAAAAGTTTAAAAAACCTAATCTGGCAGTTAATGACCCTCAGAAAAAAATAAGGATGGTTATATCACACTTTCTCTAATATTGTTGCATAGCTCATAAAAAAAAATAGGTAATTAGGGTAGGGTCCTGCCAATATTTGTGTGCATAAAGACTTGTATTTGCACGAAAAATTCCATTGGCTTCACCTGCTGGGAACTTAAAACCTATACAACTATCAGAGTTACTGAAGCATCAGGTTATTTATCAAATATGACTGAAAAGAACTGGTCAACAGGGCCAATTTTCCCACCCATATAAAAAAATGTGGAACAAGTTTTCCAGTTATACCTTCAGAAAAGATGTATCAACCTATTAAGAAATGTATGTCAATTAAGGTGTTCAAGGCTTCATTGAATTTAGTACCCACAAAAAACCCCCACAAACTAAAAGTGCCCCCACCGCTCATCTCTTTCAAAGATAAATTAATCATTGTACATTTAATATTTTGTGCTTACAGTTTCTGTTACTGCTCTGTATCTGTGCTGTCCTTATACACGTTTCAGATCTGCAAAGTACTTTTATCACTTTCACCTGTGCACTAAATAACCCTTAAAGACTTTCGCATCTGTCCAAGTCTTGCTTCTGTAGATGCTGTCCTAGCCAGGTGAGTAAATTAATGGACATTTGACAAGCAATTGAAGCTCAGTGCAACAGAACAATGTTTTCAGGATTTATTGTGTCCACCATGCTATGCAAATTTGCCTCCTCTCCCATCCCATCTGTCTAGTTCAAAGTAAAGCAGCAGATGAGGATTTAACTCAAAGTAGGTTTTGTTTGCTATTCAGATCAGATGGCTTTTGCCACAGCATGAGGAAAGGATGATAAACCACGAATGTTTTGAAAGGACAAAAATCAAATCCAGACATGCGAACATGCTTTATTGGAAACTCACCTGCAGGGTGCTACAACTGACAGAATCATAGAATGGTAGGGGTTGGAAGGGCCCTCTGGAGATCCCCCAGTCCAACCCCCCTGCTAAAGCAGGTTCACCTAGAGCAGGTTGCACAGGAATGCATCCACGCAGTTTTTGAATCTCTCCAGAGAAGGAGACTCCACAACCTCTCTGGGCAGCCTGTGCCAGGGCTCTGTTACCCTTACAGTAAAGTTCTTCCTCACATTCAGGTGGAACTGCCTGTGTTCCAGTTTGTGCCCATTGCCCCTTGTCCTGTCGCTGGGCACCACTGAAAAGAGCCTGGCCCCGTCCTCTTGAC
Source organism: Steatornis caripensis (assembly GCA_013398225.1). Classification (NCBI taxonomy): domain Eukaryota; kingdom Metazoa; phylum Chordata; class Aves; order Caprimulgiformes; family Steatornithidae; genus Steatornis; species Steatornis caripensis. The sequence continues at coordinate 20,917 of VZSC01008125.1, read as the reverse complement.
ACCCGCCATTTAGGTATTTGTAAGCATTGATCAGATCTCCTCTCAGTCTTCTCTTTGCCAAACTAAACAGACCAGGTGTCTCAGCCTTTCCTCGTAAGAGGGATGCTCCAGGCCCCTCATCATCTTCGTTGCCCTCTGCTGGGCTCTCTCCACTAGTTCCCTGTCTCTCTTGAACTGGAGAGCCCAAAACTGGATACAGCACTCTAGATGTGGCCTCACCAGGGCAGAGCAGAGGGGGAGGATCACCTCCCTTGACCTTCTGGCCACACTCTTCTTAATGCATCACACAATGCCGTTGGCCTTCCTGGCCACAGCTGCACACTGCTGGCTCATGGTCAATCTGTCATCCACCAGCACTCCCAGGTCCTTCTCCGCAGAGCTGCTCTCCAGCAGGTCAGTCTCCAACCTGTACTGGTGCATGGGGTTGTTCCTCCCCAGGTACAGGACCCTACACTTGCCCTTGTTGAACTTCATCTGGTTCCTCTCCTCTCTCTGTCCAGGTCACACTGAATGGCAGCACAGCCTTCCGGTGAGTCAGCCGCTCCCCCCAGCTTTGTATCGTCAGCAAACTTGCTGAGGGTACACTCTGTCCCTTCATCCAGGTCGTTGATAAATATGTTGGACAGAGCTGCACCCAGCACTGACCCCTGGGGAACACCGCTGGTCACAGGCCTCCAACCAGACTCTGCGCCACTGATCACAACCCTCTGAGCTCTGCCATTCAGCCAGTTCTCGATCCAGCTCACTGTGCACTCATCTAACCCACACTTCCTAAGCTTACCGATGAGGATGTTGTGGGAGACAGCGTCAAAAGCCTCACTGAAGTCTAGGTAGACAACATCCACTGCTCTCCCCTCATCTACCCATGCCATCACAGAAGGCTGTCACATTGGTCAAGCAGGATTTCCCCTTGGTGAAACCATGTCGACTACTCCTGATAGCTGCCTTTTCCTCCACATGCTTAGAGATGACTTCCAGAATGAGCTGTTCCATCACCTTTCCAGGGATGGAGGTGAGGCTGACTGGCCTGTAGTTTCCCAGTTCCTCCTTGCCCTTTATGAAGGACATAAGGATTCATTCAGCTTTTGCCATGTAATGCACCACAAGTACTCAAATTAAATTTTTTTTTAAGTGAAACTGCACCATACATAACAATATATCATAGGAAGGCAATCAAGAAAATATTTTTTTAAGTACAAAGAGTTGTTACACATTTTTAAGCCTGCATATATTTATAGCTAGGTTTCTTGTTTGTTTTAATCAAAGGTGCACACATACTGGCAGAACCCAACTGTGGATGTAATGAAGCGAAGATCTGTAACTCACCATGGGGGTTTGAAATTCATTACTGCCTTTGGATTTCAATCCAGCATTAGTTCGAATATACGAGCATCTTTTTATTAAGGTTCAAAACCAGGAATTATGAGTCACTTTACCTCCCCAGATGAGAATGATTAATCCCTCCCAAGTCAATGGACTACGTGTTTGTGGGAGAATCTGATGGCTAGCAAAGAGATTTTGAAGGCTGTGGAATATGAAATCATTCCTAAATTATTTAATTCCTAAATTCGCACAGTTTTTCTATCCCAGAACTGCTTAGGTTTTAAATGCCTGATTTAACTAATACTCAGATACTAGCCCAATATAAATTTGTGTTGTACAAAGCAAATATTGTCCTATATGGGTTTAAATGATAAAAACCTAAAACTTTAAACCTTTTTTCTTTTTGTTTTTAAATCAGGGAGAAAAAGACCTTTCCGCTCAGTGCTCCTCGAGTCGCTCCACTGGTGCCAAGATTTCTGTGAATCCCATTTCCTTTGCAGAGCTGTCACGATTGGGTACTCTGCTGTCTCATAACTCATAACACCAGTGTGCTCTACACCGGCCAGGCCACCTCTGCTAGCAGACGATCCTTCAAGGATTTCAGTAGCTTTCAGATTTTCTCATAGCAAAAAGGCCAGCATAATGCTGCCCTTGTAAAGCTGTAACTAACTTCTCCACAACTTGGTTCTGTGAGCAGAGACCAGCTACTTCAAGAACGAACTTGCTTACTTATAGCTAAGATTAATGTGTTACAAAATATATTCTCCTGCCAAAATAAAGTATCCCAATTTCTGTTTTGTTGTCTGGCAAGTGACTTCATGAAAAACACATTGGGTGAACAGTAGAAGTTTATTTTATTGATTTGTTCTTACATCTACTAATATACATACTCGCTCAGATTTCTGGGCAGCAGCAGTGGAAAATGAAACACATAGACACATCTGAGCAATAAAAATCTATACCATTATTAGTCTCATTATTTGGCATTTATTAAGCAAACAGAGGAACAAGCAACTACGGAACAGATCCTTATCAGCTGCCTTTTCTGGTGCAAGAAGCTTCAAACATTAAAGATTTACTTACTGATAAAAGAGGTTTCTTGCAGCTATCCTCTGCGTCTGATGGTCACCTCTAGAAATCTGGAGTTCTCATCTACGATGTAGTTCTCCTTCTCCAGTGAAATCCAAGCCCAGTTTAGTCTAAACAGCTGGCTTTTTAACACGTTCCCCCCTGTGTCACGGAAAAAGTATCCTGAATACTACATACAGTTTGCAAAACACAACTAGATGTCCCTAAGGTCACTGCTCAAGTTTATTTATATCGCCTCAGGACAAAGCAAGTCTGCTTTTTCACCTGCAGATATGAGGGGCAGGGGTGCATGACATGAACCACAATGGTCCCCTCTCCCAGACCTTCCACAGTTCACCAGAACACATCTTCTGAGAGGCTGAAGGGTAGTTCAGGGGTCACAGCCTGTGTCTTGACACACCGGCTCCCTAATTAAGCTACCTCTTAACTGTCAAAGATTACTGTTGCGAAGATTATTTCTGTCAGGAGTGGGATTAAGCTGTGAAAATACTAACTCTTTGGGAGGCTTTCAGCAGGTCACATTGTAGTCTTGCATTACTGACTTATCATCAAACACGAGCACAAGCTGAATTCAGCATCTCCTAGTAAATGTAGGCAAGATGTAGTATCACATAAGGAATATCATATATCATGAATTACCTATTGATCGATTGTGCAAAAATATTTTCAAATTGTGACTAAGCTTCTATTCTTTACTTTCAGGAAAATATTAAAACCAGTAGTTATTTTGTATTACATAAAGGAAAACTGAAAAAAATCAAATTATTAATGTAATGCTATTTAAAATGCACAAAGTCAAGAAAATTTAGGTTGCAATTTTCTTCTGTTTTGGAAAACTAATTCTTTAGAAGTATTCTGTAAAATTCATATATGATCTGACAAATCCCCTGTTTTCGCACAATCAAATAACAACTAGTCTTGAAGCCACAGCTTCCAGCTCATTAATCACGTTTTCTAGCAGAATTAGGCCAAGATTATAACATGTAATTTCAGAAAGTTTTCATTGCTTATAGATAATTGACAAGGTATAAACAAGATAACAATAGACAAGAGAAAAGTTGCTCACATCAAGAACTAATAAGATTTTGACTTCCATTTGCCTGATTATTTTCCACATAATGAACAGAAATTTGCACAAAAGAGTACTTCAGGTATTTAAGAAGCCTCTACTGAAACAGATATTTAATAAAATAGTATTGGGTTGTTTTTCTTAAAAATTATTTGGGTTAAAATATTTCTTTTAAAATAAAAATCACATTTAGCTCTAATTATGTATTTCTTTTACAGAAGGGTACCAACATGAGATCAACTGACTAATTCAGCACTGGATAAAATAAGCACTGAAATTTTGGATTAAAGAATCTAATTCTCTACTCTTGCCCAGTTGACATCTAATCAAAATCACCACAGAATTCTCCTTTACTTCAATGTTGCAAATTCTTATACCAACATTATCTCTATAGGAGTTGCCTCAGGCTCTTAAAAAGTGTAGGGCAAAGTCCAGCACAGCATTCTCGTGGAATTCAACTGGAAGCAACTCTAGATTACACACGGTGAATAATGCCAGTAATTAGGGAGGTTATAGCTGCGTAAAACCTATGAGCCTGGAATCAATTTTAAGATGTTTTAAGTATTTACAACTTGGAATTAATCATGCCTTTGAACAAAAAATGTAAGTCACTGAGAAACATTGTGAAAAAAGCATTGAAGAAAACAGATTTATGAAAAATCACCTTAGTTGCAAGCTGAAGCCTAAACCTATTTACCAGGTGGAATATTTAAAAAAACCCTCTATTTAGCTGTTTGGCTGCTGCTTTGGCTAACTCTGTGATGTCACATGTAGGCTGGAAAAAGACCTCTGAAACCACAATTCACACGTGCTTCTTGGTAACTACTCCCTTATAGAAAACAGAAAGGCCTCCTTTTTATCCTAGAAACATCCCAATGAACAACGTTATTTCTGCTGAAAAAAATGCTTTTCAGTATGATCATTATATTTGTGCTAGATATCTTTCCTGGCCATTTGTTTTACAGCCTTCATCTCTTGACAGACTTCAGTGTTTTGGGATTATTTTTCCCCTCCATTTTTTACAAATAAGACTGAACAACAGTGTGCTCCAAATTAACAAAGACTTATCAGCTTGGAAACAAAGGACTGCAAACAAAGGGAAACTGACTTAAGGCTAGATTAAAACCAAAACCAACCAAAAGGCTCACAACATGGAAAATGTTAATAATAAAAATTTAAAAATCAATAATAAATTCATGATAAACCAGCCAATTTTCTACTGGTCAACAACTGTAATCAAAAGTTAGTTCTCAAGTGTGAAATTACTGATGAACTGCTATATAGATCTATACAGAGCTAAAACCCAGATGTGTTGGGACCACCTGCACACTTGTTTCCCATCACAAGCACCAACATCTCTGTTGTCTATTTGCACTGCAAAGCCCTCCTCCATATATACAAAATACTCTTATATGTGTAGGTAAATACATTATTACGTATGGCTGATTAGCAAAGACATGTTCATCACTCTTCAGGTATTCCACAGGCATTTTATTTCTAAAGTGTCTGCTCCTACTGCCAGAGAGGGAGGGTTTTAGGAAGGTTAATCTGCAATATAACTATCCCCAGACTATTTCGTCACAACATAACGTTGCTGAAAAACTAAAGTAAAACACCCCCCAAACTGTTATCCTTAACATGCAGTACACGCAAAAACCCATATTGTTGGGAAACACTTGGAGGAAACGGTGTATTGCGTATGTTAACCTATAGCATTGGCAATCTCAGCACAGCATGTATCACAGGATCTAATGACTGACTGCTGGAGCTCATGGTACAAAGCAGCCACCATGAATTGTTAGAAAATGTCTTTTGTTTTCTTCATCACTAAGAAAGATCAGCGAGCAACAGAGCTAAAGATACACATCACTTTTCAGTGGTATGTGTATCACACCCAACTGAACTCAATACCTGGCTTTTTGTGAACTGCATTAAATCAAATGATCCCAAAAGCAGACCCCAAACACTCTGTAGGCTTAAAGTAGGCTCAAAGTAGGCTCATATAATTTCCTATTACTAAGAATGTCACAGAACTCAGCATTCTAGAAGATAAATGTCTGGAACATCCTTTGGCGCTGTCCTTTAATATGCAAACAGCAAAATACTCATTTATACTCCTAGACAATTTTTTCCCCTTTCCGAACAGAAATCTCGTTTGGTAGGTGTACTTCCAACAGCAGGTTCCCAACCTTGGGCTGCTTAAGCTCAGTGAAAATCAGAACAGCTGAGGAACTTGTACTGTGCACAATACTAATGCAAGGTTCAACACTTGTTTACCACCTCACAACTTCTTCACCCACTCCTTACTTCAGAACTTGGAAAAGGCTAGAGCAGGAGGCAGTCAAATTTTGAAAGTAATAAATTTTCTGTAGTTTTTAAGAGATACTAATGCATAGTCTAAGGAAACCACTCTTTATGGTGAGGATTTAGTACTTCTACTTCAAAAATAACTTTAAAGAGAACTTTATTCTGTAAAGTGTTTTCCAAATACATGCTTAAATATCCCTATTTTCTAGCTAATCCGCAAATTCATTAGATTACTTGCATGTACATCAGAAGCTGTAAAATCACGTATCTTCCCTTTTTGCCATTTTTAGGAAGAATAGATCTGCAGGGGCAATCGCTGGAAAAATTAAGCATTCATATTAAGCAATTTACATTTGCATTTTTCAGAGAAACAGAGAACACCGAAAATAACAACAAACTTTATCTTAAAAACAGGCGAGTATGAAATGAGATTGTTGCCAGTTCTGTCGTTATGATAAACAGAGGTATTCCAACAAGGCGTTACAGTTAATAAGGCCCCTAAATCTTTCATTACACAGTCCATTAGCCTTTTCCTGGTCAAAGATGGAAACCTTCAAGGGGTGTCTCATACCATCAGCTTCATAAATCTAACAAAGTCAGAACTGTTTTTCTCTTATCAAAGAAAATTTCATAAAACCCTCTAGAGTTTCATAAGAGAGGCCTGCCTTTTCAGTGTTTTCCTAAAAATACTATCCTAGTTACTGCTTTCTTGGTTTTATTACCTCTAATACAAGGGTTGATGTCATGCCAAGGGTTATTAGATCTTGGGGAGAAAGACTAGATTAATACAAGGAAGAAAGAGTTGGCCATGTGCTTGGCATGCTATGAAAATTTTCTTTCTGTAACCCTCACAGACAGCCTAAATATATATTCAGCAGTTCTAAATTAGTAAGGAATAGTACATTAATAACCCAAATGGCAGGCCACTTTCCTTCTTTTTGCTCTGGTGAAAAGTTCATCTGACCACCATCTCAGACTTTGTTTTAGCTTGGGTGGTTGGCACTGTTTCTACCAATTCCTTGAAGTGAAGTTATGTTTCTTTACAGCAGCTGCTCTGTGGATGCGAGCATATTTGCAGATGGCTTTGATTTGCTGGATAGCTAAAATTTACTGAAAGGGATCAAAAAGATAGAAAAAGTTCAGGGGAATAAACAGTAAAGAAAGTAAAAAGAATGAAAGGTTGGAGAAGCACAGAAAGAAGAAAGAACAAAACCCACCAGGTCAAGAAAAGAAAGTAAATATACATATGTATGAAAGGGAAATATTTCCAAATGTTGAAAAACTTAAAAATGAAGATGAGAGGGAGGGGAAAATCCAAACTAATTTGTAACTTTATCTAAAAAAATTAAAGAGGTGGCACAGTCACAAATGGGCACTCACCCCCCTACCACCACCAACTCTTCAAAAATTCTTGGGCAAGGGATGGACAGCAGGTCAGGAAACATAGAGTTTGCTGGGAACTAGGCAGTTTTTCTTTTTGCCTTTGTTTTAAACAAAATTAATCTTGTGCTATGGCAAAAGGAGTTATTTTTTCAGAAGTCATGAGCCAAGAAAATAAAAAAAAAAAACCAAACAAAACCAAACCACACAACAAAGGAAAATACTCTCCCCTGCCCCAGATAACTCATTTTCCCCTGCATTTACATAGATGCACTTAGAAAGGGGTTTGGTAATTTTTTTGTTTGTTTGTGTGTATCACAATATTAGACTGTATTATAACGAGTGAATATTCTCAGTCTGGTATTTGTAATGAGCAAACAGTCTGGCTCAGAAGAAACAACTGGCTGTTCTGAGAAGACCAGCTAAAACAGCTGCCATTAATCCCTAATCTTCTTTTATCTTCCTTCTTTGCCGGCATGCACAGAAGGTCTAACACGCTACTTAGGCAAGCAGCAGGCAGGCATACTCCTAGACTCAAGAAGACTTTGTTCTCACAAAGATATTTTCCAAGAAACTTTAAATAAACAAACAGCTAGCAATAACCTCAGACTGAAAATTCTAAAATGGACTTAGTGTTTCTAAAAATATTTTTTAAATTCTAGAAATTGTTTATATAAAATTAAGACTGTAAGCACAAATTACAAAATTACAAGGTGTAAAAAAGGACTAGTTCTTTGTCTGTATTTTTGATGTAATTATTAATTTTTCCTCTCCTGAATGTCTCAAGAGCTGAAATAAGAGCAAAGGCTATCAACCTAGAAAAAACTAATTTTTTCAGGAAAAAGCAATCTTCCTTGGTCTACTCTAAGCAGCTACTTTTACCGGAGCTAAAGGAAAATCTAGAGAAACATTAAATTATTGGTGAAATGGCTTTCTAAAGAAATGCATCATTCTGGTCTCTCCAACACCTTAAGCCTGATTACAACACAAATTCCTTTTTAAGGATATGCGAGCATTTCAAAAGACCTTAGAGCTGACTCGGAAGACCTAGAAGCTGACTAAAAGATTTGTAATCTGAGAAAGATGGGCCAGTGCCTACAGCGAAACATGAGGCAAGCTTGTTCAGCAGGAGACCAAAAGTCACATCCCGCTTCGCCTTTGCTTGCCCACCCCTCTCCACTCCCGCTCCAGGACTGCAGTGCATTGTTGATGTAACAAAAACTACATGTATTTTATAAGAATAAAAAAACCTCCAAGCCCCCAAAAACCTGATCTGCTGTCATATTCTCAATCAGGAAAGAGCATTACTTCATTTGTGACTCCAGAGCTTTTACTCATGTTCTTTGCCTTAGTTGCTTTGCTTTGGCCTGTTTTTATCATAAATTAGTAATCATTACCCAGACTCAGCCACCCTCCACCTAAATCAAGTATTGTATCCTGCTGTTAAAACTTGTCATTTACACTACAGTTTTATGGTCTTTCTCTTTCTGGAAGCCATCAACTCAAGAGAAAAAAATGTCCTTAAAGACTCGGAATAACATGCTTTGCTGCATTACATTATTCTATACTAGAACAATTTATCCAGTGGAAGTCATCATAACACGCTGTTAACCCATGCCAGCGTAGCTCACTGGAGCACAACAGACATGCTCGAATTTGCTGTAAGTATTAGCATGGAGGAACATGGTTTAGCCTGCATGGCTGGGAAGGTGTTTTCCACCAACTAGGCCTTCCCAATTCATGGAGTTTTTCCGAGATATGAACACACTGCAAGAGATCAGATGGTAAAAGCAGCTCTCAAAATACTGCTGCTCCAGAGACTGTAAACATTTTCAAGTATAGGAGTTCACGAGAAGACCAAGAACGTTTGTTCTGGCAAAAGGGATCTTAGTATTTGCAACAAACCATTATCACTGCACTTCTAAATAAACTGGTTTTGCTGGTAGAGGGGAGTTGCATTTAATAGTACAATTAGGAGAAAAATCGGTAGAGAAGTTTTGTATCACAGGCTTGTCTATTTTTTGTCTGTTTTGCCAACAGTCTCTAACAGTCATGTATAACCACAGTCTAGCCATGACACATCCTATTTAGAAACATTCCCCTTTTTAGAAAGGGATGGAAAATTTAGAAGTGGAGGATTCAAGAAGGGAAGATGGAGCAGCAACCAAGTCAGAGCTACTGTGTAGAAGGCTGTGTGCTACGAAGACACAAAGACACCCCTTACCACCATCAAAGGAATTTCTAGTTGTTCTTGAGAGCAGCTTTATATCATTACAGACATACCACAAAATCTATTAGAGGTCATCCACATACATAGTCTTACATACGCTGCTTGTTAGGAGTTAAGTCTAACTCCTATCCCCTATTTAAGAACAAATTAATCTTCTTCATGTAACCAGGCAGCTCAAACAACAATAAACTACCCTAAAGTCAGGCCTATGGTCCAAAAAAGATACATACAAGACAGATGGGAGATAGGAGTTTGCTATCTGTTATTTCACAAAAGTATCTTTGTCTGGATAGACTCAGAGGAAAAAAGAGAACAGAGAGAGAAAAAGAGACAGAATAAAGGAACATCAGAATAGTGGAGTTAAAAACAACAACAAAAAATATATTAAAAAAAAATCTGGAACATGCCCCTGAGGGAAGCTAAGAACGAGCTCTTCAGTCATTTTTCACATTAATCTGAACAAGCAGAAAAATGAATTTTTGGCTAAACAGTTCTGTGCCAGAAAGAAATCTTTATCAAAAAAAGGAACGAGGAAACTTCCTTGTCGCTAGTTTGGTCTAGATGGTTCTTGGGTTTTTATTGTGCAGAAGACTATCAAGGAAATACATTGTGTGCAGAAAGTTATGAGGTTCCTTGAAAAATGATTGTAAGTAAAGCTAATACTAAAGTCTCTTCTTTTCTAGACTGTATTTGGCCTGGAATAAGTCACGGTAACTGTGGGAATTAGTTCTTCCACCACCATCTTTTTTTGTATTAACTACATTAAAAACTATATTTCAAAGAATCATCTTCACTTTCATGTTTAGGTTAATTACAGAAACTACCTGTCACTGTAGAAGCAGCAATATCAACCAGTTCATTTAATTAGACAGTCTAAATTGTGCAGTATTCCATTTACAAACTACCCATACACTAAAGACTACTTTACCAGAGAATTCTACCGGCTTCACAATAACACACACATTCAAGAATTTTGCAAACTATTTGAACTGATAAACCAGCAAAGCTTATGTGATAAATCCTTCATGAGAAATCTCCTTACCCAGTCATCGTCTTGCATATACTTACGGTCCGTCTGGGCTTTGATCCTAATCCAACCTAATACATCTGATCTAATTTAGGCTTCCTCAGTATCTGTTTCAAACAGCTATCAATCCATCTGCAAGCTTTCACATCTGATTACCTACACAAATGATTTGCCAGATCTCTAAAACATCACGAGATCAACACACAGATTTTTTACAATGATTCTTTTATCATGAGAATACAAGTGCCTTATATTCTCTACCATAAGCTTTTGAAAGAGCAGTATTATAAACATGCTTTATGGACGGTAGTGCAGTGCAGCCAAGGGAAATTAATACAGGAAGTAACAAACCATAAATGAACACAGAAAGACTGATCATCACCAGGCTCCATCGACACCTGTCTAAATTCTGGAATGGTGCCAAGAGGTACCACAGAACATAAGCTATGTTTCTTTCACGCTTCAGAGGCCTTCCCTTTCACTTCCTGGTGAAAAGCCCTAAGTCTTAAAGAACACTGCCACATGGCTGTTTTGCAGAGCCATAGCAAGACCAGTGGCTGAGGACGGATAATGACAAAAAGGTTTCCTGAACCCCAGCCATATGATGTTGGCTGAAGTACCACAACAGAGTAATGGCCTAAAGCTTCTCCAGGAACCTTACAGAAATCAGTGTTTGTCTGACAAGGATCAGCGTTAAAAGAAGTGATGACTGCCTCTGTCTCCCTTTATCTTGACTTTCTGCCCCTGTAACTCCGTGACATTCTTGATTTCTGCACACATGAAGGCTGCTTGCCAGTACACCCTGTCCTTTGATGTCCTCAAAAGGGAGTGTCAGCTGGGTTACCCGAAGAAGTGTGCTTGCTGTATTTCAAGAGAGTGATCTTTTTTATATAATTACATTTTGCAGACAAAGAGAAGCACTGGAGCACCGTGAAAGGTGCTAAAGTTATCCCACTTGCCCAGGACATCTCTCTAGGCAAGCCTGCGTAAAGGCAGGTAAAACAGGTACTGAAAATAGAAACGAAAGCTTCTGAATGCAACTTTGCTCACTTCTGCTCACAGAGCTAATGAAGCAGGTAAGTTGTCCTTGGTAAGAGCTTCATCATTATTTACACACTATATTACAATAAAGAAAGCTTGGTAGCAATTTCGTGACACAGCAAATGAGTGATGCCAATATCATTTAGTCGTGGAGCAGCTTGAAATTAAGAGAGAACTGCTGAAAATCTAAGAGCCAAACCGCACAAGTAATCGCCACTGAAGAAAAACTGATGACTGAGTTATTGAAAATGGTACACAAAGGAGAGGAAGGATATCTCCTACCTATGGATGTACTGATTTAGCAAGTATTTCCTTTGTGCCAATCCTTGAATCTGCAGAAAATATCACAACCTAATTAAGTAACTGCAGGCAGATTAAAGAGTATTTTTAAAAAACAAATGTGCACCAGTTAAAGTTCTGTCCTAGAAACTACATTACTCAGCAGAGAAATTTTTTTGATCTGGTCTTAAATTATCCCCTAGCCCTTCTGCTAAGATGAACCGACCCCAAAAGGAATCTCTAACCTGTCAGCGACAGGCTAGAGTAAAGGATATCAGTTGAACTTGCAGTCTCCCTCCCACGGCTCAGTCACTGCCTATGACTGTGCTAGCACATAACAACAACAACAAAGTTAATTATCTGATGCTTCACATTTACCAAATTTAATAAAAGGTATAGTGACATGTTCCAGTCATGATAACTATGATGAACTGACTATGCATTGTAATCTTATAGAATATAAAATTTCAAAATTTTCTACCTGGATTGGAAGAAAACTCCACAATTCTTTCAAGTAACCATAGGCCTGATTTTGTGGTCGACTATTATTGTTTGAACTGCCTGATTACATGAAGAAGCTTAATTTGTTCACTGTGCTGGGACAAGATCAAAGTGATGTAGATAGATATATACAACTGAGCGGATATACATGACAATTTTAAAAAACGTTGCTCTTCGTGCATTTGTTCTGCAAACCGTACTCATACACAGTTACAAATGCAATCTCTGTCTCAGAGAACAACAATTCTTTGAATCTCTCTGTCTCCTTTAGGAGAAAGCAGGAGGAAAGATCAATGGATGTATTCATTCTATTCAAGACTCCTGCATACTCCATCCTGAAAGAAAATGTAATTTCAGTTACATGTTACATGGTCAGTGCCAAAATGCATTACATTTCATAACTCAAATTAAGTAGAGAGGAAAGATATATTACCAAGTTTACCATTGTCTGTGCACAAATAACATTGTGACTGATGACACACATGTTCAACTCACACAGGATGCAATTATCTTATGCTAATCATAACTCAGAAGTGCAGAGTTTTCATCATAAACGGAAAGCCTCTACGTTTTCCACAAGGTAACTTTGCAGGTGTGCTAACATGAGATAAAACTACCCATCCATAATGCAAATGGTAGCTTTAATCACAAATTAAGTTTCTCCCCTGAATCAACGCTCTTTTGCAACATACTTTAATACACTTGGCATTTCAGGCCCCTGAAGAAGTTGAGGCTTCACAGTGAGACCTTGGAGATGTTGTAAATCAAAGATCAGTGCACGAGATTTATGTTATAGTTTAACCTTTAAAATGTTCCAGCAAGAGGCAGCTGACCGATCTGTAGATTGAATCCACAGGGTTCATAAGCATGATGATTGTCTTGGGAAGTTATGAGCTTCATAATTCCCCAAATTACATCAACATCTCAAAACCAGGCAACACAGATACTACAGGCAGTCATTGGGGAAGGCTTCTTGAAGTGCCATACTAGGTAGAGGCTGAACAACGGACAGTGCCCTTGAAAAGTGAGAAAGAGATTTGCCATCTCGGAATGATAAGAAAGTATTACTCACTTCTCACTTGCAATCCCCAAGAAATGTCACAAACCTCTGTAATATCAGGAAAAGCAGCTGTCTAACTTCAGAGATATTTCTTTCCTAGATAAGGCTAATGTGATTTTTGCTGACCTGCGGAGCCATTTCCTGCATAACAAGCCAGAGTAATGGACAGGAACAAGGTTGACCTTGGAAAGTCCAGTCTCATCACTGCTGCCAGTTAAGTTCAAATAACATGTGAGAAACCAAATACCTTAGAAAGTATTTTCCTGGTGGCAGCATTCAAAGTAGAAAATCCAGCACTCTTTCTTCCCATCCCAGCAATAACTAGCCAGCCAGAACAAGGGAAAATCTGGGACCACCTTCATCAAGATGAGTGCTATCAATGCAGCAGCTGTGCCCCTCATGAGTTGTGGGGACTCAGAGACCTGCCTCTTGGGACACAACCTGCTTACAACCTCCTTTGCTTTGGAGCAACGTCTGGTCTGTGTATTCTGTCCATTAAAGTACCTTCACTTAAATTTTTATAGATGAACAACAATACCAAAATGCGTTTTCTAGTGTTTCAGAATAGCTAACTTCTAAGAACTGATAACAGGGTGAAACAAATGGAAAATATTAGACTCAGATATCGAAGAGGTTAATACTGAGAAGCTCTGTGCTGCTACTGACAATGAGCTTCAAGGAAATCTGGGTGAAACCAGAGAACAAGTTTGCAACTTGCTGCTATTTCAATTTCCATTTTGGGTAATTCAGCTTGAGTTCCAACCACATGAAACTGAATCCCAGAGTATTCTAAAAACATTTTGAGTGCTGTAGGAGATGCATGTTGAACAGAACAAACAAATTTGTATTCTGTTTGAGACAAGCATATTATATGGAACAGGTTTATATGTTCTTTTTTCTTCCCCTAACTTCTGGATAGGGACAGAGAAAGGAATAACCATTTTCCTGAATGTATCACACATGTAAACGGCATGATCAATACCCAGCAGAAAAGCACATAAAAATACATTTTAAAGTTAATTAGTTCTATGTTATTTATAAATGCCTTCTGGATGCAAATCTTGCACTTTGAAACTATATTTCAATTCCTAATAACCCATCTATGCATTCAAATGATTCACCAGATGTTAAGGGAACTACAAGGGAATCTATGCTCCTCTAATTACAAGAGGTTAAACTAGGAGCCATGTCATACCATTCTGAATGCACATTTAATCCTCATGCTTAAAATTCCCATCACTGACAACACTTATGAAACAAATATTTTCCTTTTAATAATGCTTTAAAGAAAGTTACCTACTTATGCTGTCAAAGACATTAGAAAGACAAACCACAGGCCCATCTGAACACTGAACACAGAGAAAGTAGTTGAATCTATTTTTGTAGAGCTTACTGATAAATAACTTAGGGGAAAAAAGGAATGAGGTACAGAGGAATTGCAAAAATCTGAGATTGGAAAGAACCAGAGTTGGACAGAAGACTGCCCAGCGCATGGCAGGTCTTCAGGAAGAACACCATGGCCCATCAAGTCATCAATTTCAGCAACATTAGAAAATGACATCTTTTAACTAAGTATGTCCTGTCTGGAAAACAATCCTCCTTAAGTGATAGATTTGAGAACTATTTACTCAGT
>VZSC01008124.1:242707-316259 GCA_013398225.1 Steatornis caripensis | reverse complement strand
CTCTCCGCCGGGGCACGGCAGGCAGGAGACAGCACGGGGGGGCCGGGCCCCGGCCGCCGCCGCTCCTCACCCCTTGGTGAGGCAACGCCGCGGCGAGCCCGCTGGCGGCCGGCACTGCCGGGGGGATGAGAGCCGCCCCCACGCCCGCCCGCCCCGGCCCGCAGGCGGGGCTGGAGACCGCGTTCCAGCTTCTGGCTGCCCCTCTCACCCCTATCCTTCTCTTTCCCCCACTCCTGCATCTTCCCTGTCTCGCTCACGCTTTCTCTCTGTGTCTCCTTTGCAACCTGTTTGGGCGAAGCACTGGGGCTGTGAGCCCAGCGAGGAGGTGAAAGCTGGGATCCATGGGAAGTTGCATTTGAGGAGCCCTCTCAAACCTGTCAGAGAAAATAACCCACCTGCTGGGAAGTAAATCTGGGCAATGAAAAGGTGATGAACTTGAGGGTTTTCTCGCTAAACTGGTACAGCATGTCCGTGCTGGCAGGTGCCTGTCCACACACCGCCTCGATGGGTACACAAGGAGTGACGCTGCCACGGGGCTTCGTGCAGACTGGAACAGCCTCATTTTTCCAGTCTGTTATGAGCCGGACCAGTGCAAAGTCCAGAGATTAAAGGCCTGGATTTGTCCCCTGCTCTCCTGCATCAAAGGAAGTTCCAGATGCCCGGAGGAAAAGTCCCAGAGCCCCTGTGAACCCAGATGTTTTGCTCAGCCCAGTGGGATATACCTTGTGTAAGGGAAAGCAAATCCTCTGGGCAGAGCTGAAGCTTAGAAAGGGAAAGAAGACTTACCTGTCTGAAACAGAGGAAAAAAGTGTGTGTGCGTGACAGAGAGAAGAAGAGCGCAGAAGCAAATTAGATTTCCTTCTTTTATTATACAGGATTGTATGTACAAGGTCACCTTTCTCCCCAACACCAGCATCACAGTCAGTTCATAGCAAAAACTGCAGCTCATCTCTCAAAGCCTAGAAAACAGCTCTACAATGGCTCAGTACAACACAATGGGTAAATTGTACAGGAACCAGAAAAAGGTAGGGGAAAGCACAGTTGTCCCTTTAATCCCTCATGAATTATTTGGAACTAAGAAATGCAAATAAAACATTGTGCTTCAAGAGCCATGCTTGCTCCAGGATGGCCCTTGGGGGAGGGAAGCGTTGCCCCTGGGACTTGTTTTCCCTTCACCCTTCAGAGAGCCGTAGATGAGGTCTGGCTTTGAGCGCTGGAGCAGAAAGCAGGAGTCCCCTTTCAGAGCACTCTATATGGCCCGGGGGGACCATGAGTTTTGTGGGAGGATTTGACGAAGGAGAAGGTGTGGACACCATTCTGGATTCAAAGCACTGATGCGTGTGTGTTTTGGAGGGGAAGAGAGGAGACGGGCAGGACACATCTGATCTGAACAAAGTGCTGCGCGAGTTTCAGTCCCATCTACCCTTGAACTCAGAAAAACTGGGTAAGCCCACAAAGGAGAAATGAACAAGAAGAGAAAGGCTGAGAGACCTCTGCTCACAGGACATGACACGGGTCAAAAGCAGCTTGAATTTGGGTAGGTAGGGGACGTGCTTGCACGCCCACATGCATTGTGCTCAGGGTATTCACCGTTACCAGTCTCGTTATGCTCACACAAGTTGTCACGCTGCGCAGTCCCATCAGGCTGGTGATGGAGCACAGCCTTTGCGGTCAGGAGCAGGAGCTGTCGTGCTGTTGTCCTGGTGTGCCAGGTCGGTGTGAAGACCCAACGAAGCTGGGGCAAGAGGAGATGTGAGCACTCTGGGGAAGGGGCTGATGTGTCTGGCACTGGGCTGGAGAAGCAGGTGGATTATATCCCTTCCAGGGAGCAGCTGGTCTGAGAAAACGGTCTCATCAACACATGCTTGCACTCCCTCACTCTGCAGAGACTTGCTCAGCCTTTACACAGTGATTTCTCAGTGGAGAACGAGGAGACCAAATCATTGAAGATGATGTAGCTTTGTTTCTCCTGCTTGGGATCACTTGCTTTTCTGCAGGCAGCTTCCTTTCCCCTTCCCCTCTCTTCAAGCAGCTGCAAAGAGCACAGCACATGCACCAGCATGGACTCCCTTCCACCTGGAAGTGACTGTGTACCCATGGCAGCCTGCGGGGCAAAAGAGACCCGACAGGCGGTGACCATTCTGGGAGGGCAGCTCACCCCACACCCTCTTCCTCAAAATGACCTTTAGCGTGAGAACACAAATTGTCCGAACTGAGACAGTACTTTTCCCCCAGNAGCCTGCGGGGCAAAAGAGACCCGACAGGCGGTGACCATTCTGGGAGGGCAGCTCACCCCACACCCTCTTCCTCAAAATGACCTTTAGCGTGAGAACACAAATTGTCCGAACTGAGACAGTACTATTCCCCCAGTTAGCAAGTGCTCTGGCTCTCACCTAGCATGGGAAAAAACATCTTCATTGGGTTAGGCTTAGTCCTCCCTCCTCTCCTACAAAAAGCTCTATAACGTCTCTGACTCATTTGGTGACACAACCGCTCTCCCGTTATCCAGTCAGTGATGGTTATGGATTGTGCGGGGTTTGGTTCCTGCCTCTGCCAGCTGCAGAGCTCCAAATCCATTGCATGGGGTAGTGGGGATTCACTGGGTTGATGAGTTTTCTTTGTCTTTGCTTTACAGATGGATGGAAGATGTCGGGCCATGTTTCTCCTTTTGAATGGCAGGTAGAAATGACAGCAGCACTTCTATTCAGCTTGTCTTGCTCAACGTGCCAGGACAGGGTTTAGCCTCGTGCTTTCCTCACACTGTTGCTCACTGCTGTTCTGAACGGGCTGCAAGGAGAGAAGAGAGAGAGGAGGGCAGGGGAAAAAAGGTACATCATTTTCGTTGAACCTCAAAGATCTATGATTTAGGAAAGGGAGTGAGGGAAAGTCACTGATCAGTGACCCAGCTGAGCAGCCAGGCTCAGTGCTGGGAAAACACAGAAGATCAGTGGGAAACAGCATCTTCTGAAGCAGCAACCTCCCCATCCCAACATGCATGAAATGAAAGCTTTTGCTCAGAATCAGCGCCTAAAAAACAGGGGTGAGCTGTACCTGGTTACTGTAGTCTGGCATCCTCCACATCTGTGTAATGGCTGTTCTCCTGGAGGGAAGAGGAAACCAGAAACAGTAAATCACAATGTGTCCCTCCTGCCCTGCCTGGGACACCGTGACACCTCACAGGCAGTGACCAGCTGGTACCATGGCATGAAGGAGCTACAAAACACACCTGATGTGGACACCGGGTGCCATGGCTGTCGTTTCTGGCTGACAGTCCCAGGCTAAACAAAAAATTTCCTCTGGCTCCTTATTCTGGAAGCGCTCTGCCAAACAGAGCTGGGATGTGTGATTCCCTCTTGGATTTTGAAGTCTGGCTCCTGCTGAACCTCAAAGGAACTGGGACGAAATTAAGCCCACCTTCCCTAGTGTAAAGTCAGGTGTCTGATCTGGGCTACACCGGAGTCAGCACCGCCAGTGGGCATGTCCCAGAGAATGCCTTGAGCCTGTAGCATGAGTTGCCAAGCTAAGACTGGATGCCTAATTTCTGCATGGGCAGGTTAAGTCCATGCTCAGCACTTTCATAAAGTTTACTGCATGTGCTTGCATAGCTCATGCCTTATTGTAGCACTGTGAGACATTAATTTGGGACCTAGGAATGGCCTGCACCAGGGAACAGGCATTCCCGTGTTACTGGAACTGCCCAGTGATGCTAACGCGCAGTCAGACCGCAATGGCAAATTGTGCACCATGTAATGACTCTGCTGTTGAATACAGAAACTGGTCCCAGTTTGCAGCAGAACTCATCATCCAGAATGCTAACACTCATAACAGTCATCACTCCAAAGGCCACAATAATAGTGCTGGTGTGCCGAACCACTCCCTGTGCAACCATGGTTTTGAAAACATGACATGTGAAAGTCCCCCTCCTGGAACCATTCTGCAATGCAGTATCATTAAAAGAATTAGGTGCTCAGCAGCAGTATTTTATCTCCTGCATATGCCAGATTTTGTGGTGAATATTTTAGAGATGGAAACGGATACATGAGATGTCTGCAGGGGATGCTAGGCAATCTGAAAGGGAAGGCAAGGTAGCCCAGTCCTAACCCTGTTAGCAGCAGGCTAGATAAATAGATTTTTACAATCAGGGATACCAACAGGGTCTTTGCAGAGACCCTACAGGGGAAAAGCCTCAGGACTGCAATGCACAAAGAAGGGACAGCTGGAGACTACGCTCAAAGGAGCTGTGGATGGAGATTCCCAAGAACGGGAAGTCTGGAGGCTTCTGACTTCTGGCAACAGAACAAAGGCTCCTTCTCTGCAATTACAGAGCAAGTAGTGTCCTAGGAACAGGCTCTTCAGGAAAGCCAGGTGAGGTGGCATGTGCTCTGGGCGAAGGGATAGCCCAGATGCACAGGGATTTGCCTTGGAACAGATGATGCGTCAGCTGAGAGCTTGTGGGTGAGGATCAGGAGACAAACCAACATGGGTAAGATCATGGCAGGCATCTGCTACAGACTACCTGATATGAAGTCCCCTCTGGATGGCTGGAGGTAGGGCTGATCGCAGGCCCTTGTACTCCTGGGGGACTTCAGCCACCCTGGCATCTGGTGGGAGGGCAGCAGGGCTGGGTGCAAGCAACCCAGGACATTTCCGGAGAACGTCAAGAACAATTTCTTGACACAGCTGACTGACCAGCTGACTAGGGGACACATTCTTCTGGACTGTTACTGATGACCAAGGAAGAACTGGTCAAAGATGTGAAGATGGAGAGAAGTCTTGGCTGTAGTGACCATGAGACTGTGAAGGTGAATATCCTGAGAGAAGTGACCAAGATAAAGAGCCAAATCAAATCCCTGAACTTCAGAGAGCAGATTTGGGTTGTTCAGGGATCTACTTGGCAAAATCCCATGGGAGACTGTTCTGGATGCCAAGGAGGCCAGGGCATCTGGGTCATCTTCAAGGACACCTGCCCTGAAGCACAAGAATGGCCTGTTCTGATGACAGTCGGGCAGGCGTGGCAGGAGGATGGATCCACGCTGGATCCACCAGCGTGGATGCAGCAAGCTCCCAGCCAAGCTTTCTCCTACATGAAAAGGCAGAACCTAGAAGATGGAAAGCAGAGCTAAGCCACCCAGGAGGGATATAGAGCCATCCCTCCAGCATGCAGTGATGGAGTTAGAAGAGCATCTGTAGGTACACGAGCAGCAAAAGGAAGGCTAAGGAAAGTATAAGCTCTCTGCTCAGTGGAGCAGTGGACTAAGTGACCTAGTGACAAAGCACATGGAAAAGGCCAAGGTACTCAATGCTTCTTTTTTTCCTTCTTGGTTTTCACTGGTCCAGTCTGTCTTCTGGCCTCCCAGGTCCCTGAGCCTTGTGGCAGAGCCTGTGGGAATGAAGGATTACCTAGTTTACCCCTCCTCTGCAGAGCTCCTTTCCTGCCCACCCTCTCTGAAAAGGGCACAAACTCATGCTGGGAGGGGAGCCCCCTTCGTCCTTCTCCCTGTGGGCCACAGCGTGTATTTGGGCCTTACTTTCCCCAGGTCATGTTGGAAACTTCACCAAGGCCAAGCAGAGATTTGTGCACAAAACCAGGGCAGTCAAATTTGCACTGGAAGTGGGGCTGAAAGGAAGTATTTGCCCAGTTCGCATTGACTTTCGATAGAAATTGTGTACCTGACTCCCTTGGGGTCTGAAATGCTCCCCCTCACCCAGCTGAGGCTAACACCACTGTGAAGCACCACTCTGCTTAGCCGTAGTATCTTCACATGAGCTCTGGTTCAGTGAACTCCCCTGCGAACAGAGATGCTCAGGCCTACTGGTCCCCAGGAGACACCCTGCAGTTGTCTACAGGGTATAGGTGGGACCTAGACCCAAGTCCAATTGGATCTTCGCTACTTGTCACCGTGGGGAAGAGGTTCACGGCAGGGAAGCCTCTGCGCTGGGTATTGTCCAAGTGTTGGCAGGTCTGGTTCCTGCCTTGCTTAAACTGTGTCTTTCCTACTTGTGACAGATGCACTCCTCCTGTTTGAACTAACCGGACTTTGGTCCAGGCAGATGCTCAGCAAGTAAACCTAAACAAAGTTAATCCTGTTGTGCGAGGCTATCAGTGAGAACCCAGCACCAAACCAAAAAAACTGGTTTAGCTGGAGACTGGGAAGAAACTGCATAAACACAGCAGAAAATCTGACTACAAATCAACCACTTTACGCTATAAACATCTGCAGCCATCAGGACCCATTGAGCTCTCCCTCCATAGCAGCTGGCTGTGCAGAGGGGATCTCCTCTTGCGTAGGGATGCTTCTCAAGGTTGTCCCTCAAGGCTGAGAGATCCCTTACCTGACACCAGGCATCGACGGGTTGGTAAGTGACATTTTTTGCATGCGTGTAACATTTAAGATATGTATAGTAAGCTTACACAATAATCTTTGCATCCCATACTAACTTGAAGTGTAGTAAAGTATTGACCATCAATCTGTACTTCTTAAATATTTTACATACCTAAATTTACTGATTAGAACTCAATAAACTACTAGATCGGATCTGTCTGAGTGACCTCTGACTCTTCTCCTGTGACACAACTGCTCCTCATAGCCAAGGGTAGATAATGTTTTTAGGGACTGGTGTGGGCACCATGTCCATGGACAGCAGGTGATGAAGGCTACAGTGATGTGTGTAAGCCAAAGAGATGTGGGATAAAGGAGTCACTCACCAGGAGCTGGAAAGACTTCAAAACTGTTCAGTTTTGTAAGGTTGGGAGCAAAATATAAAGGATAGCTTTTGTGAGTCGCCTTGCAGTGTTTAAGAGAACATCCCTGAAGATGAACTGCACACATTAACCTGCCCCATGCTGAGCACACGTGAGCCTGTCTGATGTTGGCAGTAAAATATTTCTGATCTCAGTGCCGCTTTAGGACCAGAGTTACACAAAATAGAGATGGAAAGGAGCTGAAATAGTCATCTTGTTCGTCTACTCTTAATGAAAATCAGCTCTTCTTACATCATTGCCAGCAGATGTCTGTTCACTGATTTCGTATCCCACTAATAACAGAAAAGTCCAAATTTTTTTGTTGACATGCTGTGTGCTGCTTTATCATCATTAGCATCAGCAAGTTTCACCCTAATTTCTACCATCTGTTTCCCGTGATGTAATTCAAACCTGGCCTTCCTTATCCTAATTGACATAGAGATGGAGGCCATCTTTTGCGTTTCTTCTTTATAGTCTCTGTTATGATGTCTCCCCTTGATCATCTCTTCTTAGATTTAGCAGGAGTCACGGAATTCAGCTGTGAGGCCCCAGAAACCAAAGCAGCTGAAAGACTCTGTATACCTCATCCATCATAAGGTGGGGCAGAGTAAAAGAGTACAAAAAAGCTTGGAAGTATTTTGAGTTAGAGGAGCTTTTTGGCCACAGGAAGAGTGCCACGCATGTGCAATGCGGTGTAGTCACCCCAGCGATGAGGGGATGAGGAAGAAGAAAGGGATGCTGAGCTTCATTCTTACTTGCGCCTCCACCAGTGCTGGGGTGGGGAAGGAGCAGACCTGTTGCAGGGGACACTCAGAACAGGCTCAGAGACTGCCCTGATGCGCGCCCCAAGCCTCCGTGGGAGAGCTGTGCCAGCCAGCCCAGCTTCCCAGGGCTGTGGTCCTGCACAATAGGCAGCATGCAGGGCTGTCCTTCCACCACAGCACCCTGTTGCACCCTTGCCTGGGTCTGGAGCTGATCTCAGAGGAGTCTTAATTTGGGATAAACGACAGTTCTGCCAGTGCCCTGTATTACCCTTGCCATTCAAGTACCCAAGAACAGGGCTCCCACCCAGATGCTTTTCAGGCACAAAATTTGCTCACTGGGTTCACTGGGAGTGCCTTATTTGGGGCAGGACTAATGCCAATGGGGCTGATGTGTGCGTGGCATCAGGCCAGCCACGCTCGAGTACTGCCCTCGCTATGGTTGTACAGCTTCATGCAGAGGGGTTGTGGCTCGCTCAGACCTTATAACTAGGTTTATGCCATTTGGTGTCCGTCCAGACAAAAGGGTATTGCAAATGCACTGTTAGGAAAGCGCGGCTAATAGAACATGGCCTGTCTTTGCCATATGTTTCAATCTGTCTGAGATTTACTTGGGAGCAGAGCAACTTGGTTTAACCATTAATTAACAATTGTGAAAGGATAAATGTGGTTCGAATTTCAAGAGCCAACCATGTTTCTTCAGCATCTCCACAGGCATTTGCTAGGTCAATGCTTTTGCAAGCAAGAGAACGGTTTGAAAGAACAAGCTGTGGACTATCATGGGATTTAAATACAACAATTTCTTTTGAGGAAGGAAAAACAATTTTTCTGGGGATTTAGTAAGTTCCAGTAAAACTATGGTCCATTACTGAACTCCTTTGGCTAGAGGGATGTATTACCCAAGCTCTTACCAGTTCATCTTCACACTCATCCCGTGCGAGACCCTCTTCCTCACCCTCGTCCCCGTTCAGCGGCTCCTCCGTGTTGACCTCTGCCTCTGATGCTGTGTCCTCTTGCGAGATTTCGCTTTTGCTGCTGTCCGCCTTCTTCCGTACCTCTGTGAGAGCAAGAGCCAAGTCACCAGGATCAGGGGCTGGGGGAGGCAACGTCTGGAGCCTGATGACACTAATCCAGTGGGATCCCGAATTCAGTTGGTAGGTAAACATGGGATCTAGTGTTTTTTTCTGCAATGGGAAGTTTTGCTGATTTTGAGGAAGCTGCCTGAAAGCAATCCCTGGGCAGAGCAGGTCATCATTGTGCATCTCTCCAGACTGAGTGTGGGAGGCAAACAGGATAGAATAGAATAGAATAGGAATAGAATAATCAAACAAAAAAGCAAACTAAAAAAATACAAACTATATGGCAAAAGAAAAAAAAAATCTCGTAATTTTAAAAACCAATTCCATAATTTGGGGAATTCTGGCATGTAATTCTGGTCTGTGATTCCACCCTGGAACCTGGGGTCAACACCTCACCATCAGAGCCCAGAGGATGCTCTAAGCTGCAATGGTTTCACGGGCAGCTCTGAAGGATGCTTCCCAGCACTCTTTGCCCTCTCTCGGACCAACCCTGAGGCACCCGCACACATCCAACTGACCTGTGGACAGCTTCTGTTCTTCAGCGATCTGCTCCAGTCGGCCCAGGAGAGCATCAATGTTGGATTTGATCTGTGTCAGCTCAGTTTTGATTGTTTGCAGCTCGCTGCACTTCACTTGGGAGGAAGGAAGGGATAAAAGGCATTTAGTGCCCCGCAGAGCGCCTGAGGCGCCTGCCTCACCCCTCTGCCTGGCCCAAGTCACCTTGCCGAAGAGGTTAAAAAATCAACTAGAAACCCCATGCTAGAAACCTATTCCTTGCATCCCTTGGGTCGATGTGCGGTGTCGCTCACACTTTGCTGCACGGCATAACTGAGCTTTTCTATGCTGGAAGGAGCCATGGCGAGTGGTGTGCAGGGCATCCTGCACTGCTAACAGGGGCTTGGTGCGCAGGCGAGGAGGAGCTGGCTTTGCATGGAGCAGCAACGCGTCCTCCTCTACTGCCAGCCCTTGCTGCCTGGCTACCTGTTGCAGCACTGGCAAGGGAAGCTGAGGGGGCTGTGAGTGGTCGCATGCACCCAAAAAAGCCTGTGTGTCTGCTGTCCAGGCACGTTACGGAGGCTGACCCCAATCTTTGGCACACTTAGGTTGTTGTACTTGTACCTCCCCCTGCTGCATTCGCAGCCTGCGGGCTTCCGAAAAGCTCGGCTGTTGTTTCCAGACGTTTAGGATTTTTTAAGGTTTTCCCTGGGCGCATCTGGCCCCGTGGGTGAATGGCTGGGGATGGAAGGTCCATGTGCACACCAGGCTTCACACCGTCCCACTGCAACCTACGCACATACTCACGCTTCAACTTGGCCGAGCTGTTGGCGATGGCAGCCGATCTGGCAAAGAGCTTAACGGGGAGTGTCGCCTTCACGCGCCGGACGAGGGGGATGGTGACCCGTGGCCGCTTCACGGGAACCACCCTGGGCACCGGAGAGACTCGGCCCCGGTACTCGAAGAGCCTGGAGCAGGGGGCAAGAATGGGGGTGCTGAATCAGCCCTGCAGCACCCCCAGCCCTGCCGTGCCAGCGATCAGGTGCCACAGCTGGAACCCAAGCAGTGCTGGTGGTCAGCCAGGGCACAGCCTGGCCATCGGACCCTACTGCACTGGGCTGGGCTGGACCATCCTGCACCCCATCTCGCTCTCCACGGCAGGAGCCGCGCTGCAGGGAAGATCTTGACCCACAGAAAACCCCTTTGGCTGATGCCATTGCTCACCTGTCGTAGAAGTCATCTCTGTAATAGTCATAGTCGAAGTCGTAGCCGCTGCGGAGACAGAGTCAGGACGGCACGGGTTAATTAGCGCTGGCAATTTATTATTATTACTCCCTCATGGCCTGCTTTATTTATTTATTCCCCCTCCACAGAGAAGCCCTTGTCTTTCCACCTGGCAGGATATGCATACTCATCCTCCTGGCTGCGAGGGTCTGCAGGGAGATGGGCTGAACCCAGGAGAAAGATTTGAGTGGGGCTGAATGCACTGGACAGGGTGATGTCGGTAGCAGAGTGTTAACCTGGTTATCTCAAGGAGGAGCAAGAAGATGTGCAGATGGATTAACACCTACAAGCTGGCGCTGGGGACAAACGTCCACAAACACCCTGTGGGCATGTCTGCATTTGAAGCGATGGCTGTGTCTGGGGAGCGGGGAATGGCCCTCCATCCTTGGCCTGTCGTGCAGAGATATTGAAAGTAGTGTCCTGCCACCACCTTGGTATGATTATTTTTTTCCATGCTGTATGTAATTGTTGGGGAAGAAGTCAGGAAGAAAGGGATATTTATTAATTTAACATCTTTGCTATCGACGATGTTTAAACCTCTCTCCTCCCAGCGAGACCCTGCCCACATCCTTTTTTCTTAGGTTTGAACTGCATTTTAACCCAAAGTTGGAGCAATGCATTTCTCACTCCCTGGAGACCCAGTAACACACTTTCTCTCTCGCTGCAGCTGTTTTTTCACAAGGCAAAACAAACCAGATGAAAAGCAAAACTAATGGGAGAGAGAAGGACTCTGACCCAGGAGAAACTGGCGCATGGGGAGAAGGAAGGATGAGCACTCAAGTGTGTAGCTGAAAGTAAATTCGGTGATCTGCATCTTAGGCAAGAAGTTACAAGAAGAAAGCGTGACTGGCCAGGACGGGCGGTGGTTTGGACCAGAAATTCAGGCTTGACCCAGGATGCCTGTCCTGCCTATGCTGGCAGTGGGATTCCCACCCAATATTTTAGTTCCAGTAGCTGGCTGATTTCTTAAATGTTTTTTTTTCCGTGCTCCTTGGATGCTCCTTGGGTTCTCCAGAAGCCTGTGGCAGCATGTGGAGACTCAGCCTATGCCTCAGGGGGACCCAAAGCACACTCTGGATGGTTGGAGACACCAGGGCTCCTTTGGGGCCAAAGACAGTTGGTGCAAGGGGTTAAGGACAAGATGACGACACTTGCACCTACTGCCTCTTTTGGGGTTTGCTGCCACCATCATGCACTGCCATGGTGACTTCATGTGAGAAGGCATTTTATAAAGCTGGACCTTATCTCTGAGCAGCTGCTGACCATGGCCTCCACAGCTGGCCGGGGTGCTGGACGCAGGGTCTCACTGCCGAGCAAGCAGCACCGGCAGCTGCGGGAGATGTGACTATGGAGGTATTATCACCCTAAGCCGCCTGAATTCGATTGCATGATGAAAAATAGCCATTTTGCTGACAGTCTCAGCACAGATGAATTTCACAATCTTTTCAGCGTTGGCGTCCTCCCCTTCTGACCTGACTCATAGACAACGTGTCTGCTGGGCTCACAGAGGAGAAATGAATATCCCAGCAGCCTTCTGTGCCAACAACTGCGTGATCTGTATTTATTCCCTTGTGTGCTTTTCTGAATTGAAAGGGAAAGGTAATTCCTACTGCTGCAGCTCTTGCTTGAATATAACCAGCCTGTTTGTATGGCTAAGGAATGGGCAGTATGGAACAAGGAAATGTATTTTCGTGGAGATTTTCGTGTCTGGTAACTTGATTTTCGTTCTAACCTGGGATGAAATCTGCAAACACAGAAGATCTCCAAGAAATTTGCTCCCCTCAGCCCAATCTATTTTGATCACCACGGATGTTTGACTCCAGTTCTGTTTGAATCCAATACACACAGAATACAATTAAAATAGGAACTCATTTGAAATGTAAACTGAACTAGGATGCTTCTGCAATGTCAGACTCCCTCTCTTTATTTTTTTCCCCTTAGATGCAACTTAAATTTGGCCCCCAATCGTTACGGGATTGGAGACACTTCCATTAATCTCAAAAGGAATTAGGGGCATCATTATCCTGGGGAGCTGGTCCTGACTTCCCCAGAACAGTGGGATTCATCTCAGTTGGCTTCAGACACTGGAAATGTAAAGAGATAAATCCAAGCCAGGGGGAAAGACGTGGTTCCATGTCATGGTACATCACATCCAAAAGCAGACATCTAAAATACTGTCACGTGAAGAACTGTTTTTTTATCCAGTAAGCATAAAGGGAGTCCAGACAGCCAGCCCCCATAAAAGCCTTGACAGCATAGAGGGCTGAACGCACGTGGGATGAATCCACCCTTAGACTCAGTGCGGTGTGAGACAGCAAATACTCTGCTCGCAGCCTCTGGCAGTACCGCTTTCAATACCTGCGAACCATGAGACTGCCCTCAAGGAAGGCAGCAGGCTGAAATAAGGGATTTTTGGAAGACTGACTCTATGACCCTGCTACAACATGCCAGTCAGGTCATGGCTTAACAGATGATGCCAGGGAAGCAGTGGCTGGATGCTTTTACCCGCATCCTTGGAAGTCAGGCGTTGAGCAGAAGGCAGGTCTTCCAACATGAATGCAGGAAAAAAGCTAGTAAAAGTGGGTGCCTTAGTGTGGGTGATTTATCTGGACATTGCATGCCTGAAAATTTAACTGCATGTAGGATAAACCTTCGTGAGACTGATGGATCATTTTTCAGTGACCTGGCAGGCCTTTCCTTTGTGTACAGGAATATTTTTTGCCATTTTTCAATCATTTGGTGACATTGAGCCCTTTAAAAATGAAGCAGGGACAATCAGAGTGAGAGGCAGCAGAAGGCTGTAAGGCTGCGTCAAGTAGCACGATGCTTCCACCTCCTGATGCATTTCTTCTGCTTTGTTTTTCTTTAGTAATTAAATCACATTTATTAATGACTCACAAAGGTTCAAAATCCAAATATTCATAATTGAAAGGCAATTGTTTGCATGTGCTGCCATTCCATTACGTTTGCGGTGCCACTTCCGAGCATGTACCTGAATCGTAAATGCACATTTGAGCGGCTGTGCTTTGAATTACTGGCTGACAGTCCTGCTCTGATGATCATTAGTGACACGTGCTCAGCTCGCATCCTTCTACTAATGGTTGCACAAGCTTAATTATTGCAGCAGTAGGTAAAGAATACCTGCTGGAAAACTACTTGGAAAATCTGGCATTGATCAAACAGTGAACTTTTGAGATCTTGTGCATGTGGTGTGAGATTCCTTCCTCCTGCAAATAGCCAGGGTAGCGGGAAGCCGGGAATGAAACGTGGGAAGGGAGCCTGGCATTTCCAAGATGCTGGGGCTGCAGTGGCGCTGCTGTGGGCCGGGTCAGCGTGCACATCCTTACCCGCCGGTGCCCGGTCTGCTGGGTTTGGGGGCCATTGCTCATCTCCTCCTCTGCCCTGTGGCTGTTTCTCAGCCCTGTCCATGTGGATTTGGTGTCAGTGCTTGCTGGGGTGTTATTACTCCCAGCACTGCTGCTGAGATGTGGGAGGAGTGGATCTGTTTGGAGATGGGTTGACACCAGCTTTGTGCAAGGATGGTAATGGGTATAACAAGGCATGCGAATGCCAGCTGAGCTGGAAGGACATTGTCCACTTGCATCTGCAGACTGTGAAAATAAGTCAGCGGTGGTTTGTGTCTGTCACCATTTCAGAGACCTGGGCCACTGAGCTGCCAGACACTCGGTAGCTCTTGTATCTCTTGCCTACGTTGTCCTCACTGTCCTTTTGGCTACAGAGCAACACTAGCACCAGCGTTACAGGGAAGGGCAGAGATTTGTGCTTCCAAAGGTCAAGTGCAGCACTGGCAGACCCCATTGCCCTTGGGCAGAGCCACCTTCCCTTTCCAGCCCACAGCAACAAGCTGCCAAACCAGAGCACCGCAGGATCGCTAGCATCGATCTGAACATGGCCCCAAACGCCCCAGGAAATCCTGTCCAGACATTTGCTGTGCAGGAAAAAAAAGTATTGCCAGAAGGCAAAATGTTTTGAGACACAGTATGTAAATACTTGGGGAACATGGTCAAAATACAAGTTCATTTTCCAGCCATCCTCACTAACTCATTTGCAGTATCTCCAGGCATGTCCGTGTTCAGCAGCAGCGGCTGGGCTGCCAGGCAGGAGCACCCAGGGGGCTTTCCACATGCAAAGGGATGCTCTCGCAAATGCCAGAGGCAGAGGGAGGGAGGCCCTGAAGATCTGGAGAGATTGAGGGACAGCAGTGATG
The DNA here is from genome assembly GCA_013398225.1 of Steatornis caripensis. Classification (NCBI taxonomy): domain Eukaryota; kingdom Metazoa; phylum Chordata; class Aves; order Caprimulgiformes; family Steatornithidae; genus Steatornis; species Steatornis caripensis. The sequence continues at coordinate 301,670 of VZSC01008124.1, read as the reverse complement.
ACAGCAAGGTTTTATATTAAGTGAAGGTCCGTCTTGTGGAGAGACCTGAGAAAATTTATGATGGCATGAACCTGAGTGTATGTTTTACCTGTTAAGCGTAGATGATGGGAGGCTACACCCCAAAGGATATCTGTTAAAGACCCAGACACACTCCCTAGGCTGGTGGATCAAGTGAGACTGTCAGGATTGTCGCTTCCTCTGTGTCCAAATTGAGATTCCCTTTTCCCTTCTCCCTTCTCCCTTTTCCTTTTTCCTTTTCCCTTCCCTTCCCCTTGACTGTCTCACACAGACTTGGAGTGAGGCAAAGTAAAACCCAACCTTTGAAAAAAATAATCTTATGTGTTCAATACAGCGTTTCTATAAATTATAGTGCTGTGATTTTTGAAGTCTAACATTTAGAAAAATTTATTATCGTTAGGGAAGCTATAACCTCAGCTCACTGCAAACCTGGATTCCTGCTTTCTGTGAGATATCGTAAGTTCTGCTAGTCCAGATGGCAAAGTTTAAAACTGTCACCAATCTGGGATGAAATACTGCTGAAGCTCAGAGCAGCGTAGTTCTCTGGCCCATATTTTAGCATATCCTTATTTGTGGGAGGAAACAAACATCTCTCGTTCACTCTCTCTTCATCTACATGGCAGCCTGGAAGTCTGAAATACTGGTCATTTCAACAGAAATGGATTAGCAGTCAAGGCACGGATGAAGAGTAAATGTAATGCTCTTTACTGCAAGATGTATAGAATGAATTGATTAGCATTATGGCTACCAGCACCCTGTAAGAAGTAAATGTGCAGCTAAATAGATGTGTCATCTCTATTTCCATACGTCAGCGTGGGTAATGCACAGAGAGTCCACTCCCCCTTGACTGGCGTCCCCTGTGAATCCAGAGGGCCAAGTTCTGGTGAAGGGCCAAGCTGGCCCACGGTGGGAGGAAAAATTTGCCAGGCAAAGTTTGACAGAGCCCTGGCACAGCCTGCCCCGAGGGGCTGTGGAGTCTCCTTCTCTGGAGAGATTCAAACCCGCCTGGATGTGTTCCTGTGCCCCCTGCTCTGGGGCACCTGCTTTAGCAGGGAGGGCTGGGGGATCTTCCTGCCTCCACCGTTCTGTGATTGTGTGAAAGCTGCAGAGGAAGACCTCGGCTGAGAGACTGGGGGAAAGACTCAACAGATGCCTTGGGGGTGGTGGCAGGAGGGCTGCTGAAGCTCTGGTGGGTTTGCCTATGCCAGAAGAGCATTGCCACCACTGAGGTTTGCCGTTTTGTAGCACACCAGTGTTGGACTGCGTGGCTGAGTCTGAATCTGAGGCTTTTTAATTTCTCTTCATTCCCCTCACTTGTTTTTGTAGAAAAATCTACAGTTGTCTCATGATTTCCTTTTTTATTACACCTACCTATAACTCTGATACTGATTTTATTATTTTCTTCCCAACATCACACCTTCTAAATCCCGACTCAGTGCCCCAGTCTCCGTACCATGAGACTGGCATAAAAATAATGATAATTTATAAATAAAACAGATTTTCGGATCTTGTTATTTGTTTTGGGGTTCTTGAACCTACAGGGTACTCTCCAACTAACCTTTTCGAGTTTTCCCTTCTGCAACCTTGGGAGCAAGAACTTGAGTTTCTCCCATATTCCCATGACTCCAGACTCTGGGGCTTAAATGAAAATCTTCACTTTTTGTCAAAATCTTGATGAAATCTCTAGAGCTGGCAACAGTGGCACTGAAGGCTCACTCTGACATCTGCAACACCCTACATCTCTCACAGACCTACTCCACGTCCCACTTGTCCCTCCTGTTCCCTTGATCCCTTGGTCACTGCTCCACAGCACAGCCTCCCTTGAGGCTTCCCCGGCCACCTCCTTGCTCCATCTCCATTTGCTGCCCCAAGGGCATCCCACTTTCTTCCTTTTTTCTCTCCCTTTCCCTGTCATTCTTCTCTTGCCCTTTTCTCCATCATCTTTCCCTAAATTATCCCTGTTCTCCCCCAACACCCAGCATGTGCCACTGTGCCCCACTCCTACTCCCCAGCTGGAGGAGCTGGGGCTGGTGGGGAGCGCTCCTCTTGGTACACCTCTTTCAAGACCTCTGATATGATTAAAGCAGGGTCTGCCCGCCTTTCTCCAACGATCTCCAGGACCAACACTGTTCACAGGTTGGAGCATGCCCAGGCAGAGTCCCACAATGCCAGGGGGGTTGGCCAACGTTGGGTCTGCTGCTGCCGCCTCTTGCTGCCTCTCCTCCCTAGAGCCTAGCACTGAGGGGCATTGCAAAGGCCAAGAAGCCCATGGGAGGAGAAGATCTCAATGTGCAGCAGCAGTCCAGGGCTGCCTGGGGTAGGGGCCAGGAAGCTCCAGGCAGCAGCCTGGGGGCTGCAAAGATCAGCCTCAGCTGGAAGGCAAATACCAGCCCGAGCTCTCATCACAGGGAGGTGGCGCGGTGGAGACCTACCTGTACAACGCCGAGGCTGCTCTCTTCAGGCCTTTAGGTCTGTTGGGTTTAGGTTCCCCAGCCATGTTGATATCTGCAAGGAAGGGATATGCAGCTGTGACGCGGCACGTCCACACGTGTCGGCAGCCGTACCCGACCATGGAGCCGGGGAGGCTGTGCACAGCCCTGCCATCAGCAGAAACAAACTCCTCCACACCTCCCACCCCATTTCCACCTGCTTTTAACGCGTATGGTCCCTGCTGGACCTCCATAAGAAGGCAAATATATTCTTGCACTTGGCAAGCCTCTTCCTTTTCCTTTACAAAGCTACTAATCATTTGTTTTTTAAGTCAATGCCCTGCACATGGTCTAACCTATGCACACGAATTCAGGACAGGCTTCTCAGGAGAACTCGGTGCTGTTATGATAGGGCATGGACAATATATAGAACCGTTGCATGCTGCTAACTGCTAACAATTTATCCCTTGCTCCTTCTAGAATAAAAACGAATGCCAAGCATGAGCCAGCCACGCATCACGGTGGGCTGGGCTGCACAAAAAGCTGCGCAGGGTGCAGGCACCGGCCTGCGGCCACCCCAGCTGGTCTCAGAGGAACATCTTCTACCAGAGGAGGTGAGAATGAGCTCTTCTAACCCACCAAGGAAATTTCTCTCCGCAGCCTTGGTGCCAAATGTGCTTTTCATGTGAGAATAAAGCGATACAGCCGATTTCATGGAGGCTGCTGAGGGCCTGGCAATCTAATGCCGAGTGTGGCCCTAGGACTGCAGAGAGGTGAGCTATTGGGAGCACGAGGCCTCACCTCCTCTTCGTTTCTTGTCCCAGGAGTGATCAAATTCCCTGCTGCCTTCTCCAATCAGCTCTAAACTTCTTCCGCTCTTCAGGTCCTGTCTGTCTAAATAGGTGTCAGACCTCTGGGCATGCCAGATGTGAGCCAAGCAAGGCAGGATTTCCTTACATAGACCAAAAGCGTGGTTTGCATGGGGCTGGACATCTGGGGCTCAGGGTTCATGGATCTGTGACTGCAAACCAGGGTATTTAAGTTCTCCCCTCTTCAGGACTTGCAAGCTATGCCATGAAACTCAGTGGGTTTAAGCTTACTAATTGTTGCTTTTTTCATGCTGCTTGAAGGGACTTCATGGAGAAATGTGGACAGGCTGTTCCGCTCACTATCAAAATAAAGAGCTTGCAAATTGATGCAAAGTGAACAGTCTGATGACTTCATTATGAACCAAGAAAATAATCTTCAGGAGCACAAGAAAGCTGCAGCACTGCTGAAACAACCTGAGGCAGCCTGAGCAGGAGGAGTACAGGCTGCACATGTGGGACACAGCTCCGGAGGAGCACGGACATGCTCCCACTGCCCAAATGTCTTGCTCTGCAAGTCCTCGGACTGCCTTTTAGGGTGTAGCAAGAGACATCATCCCTACTGAAGCTGGAGCTTATCCTATTTATAAGCTTGCATAACGAGTGTGGTATTAGGGTGTTGCTCAGCCATTACATTCAGTGCTCCCCTGGAGGCATATTCAGATCAGTGCGTGTGTTTTCTTTGCTGCCTTTCACACTTCATCCTCGCACACTCAACTGCCAAAGGGCATGCAGAAGAGCACTGAGCCTGAATGCTAGGAAGGACGCGCATGGCCATAGGTGTGTGGATAACGGCTGCCAGTGTGAACATTATGCATGCAGTTGCCTTTCTGAGTCTGTGGAACACCACAACGCTTCTGGCAATGCTGACTGCTGTAAAGGAAGAGAGGAATAAATTCTCCCTTGGTGCACCCCACAACACATCCCTGCTCAGCTCCAGTTCCCTTGTCATGAACCCTTCTTGCTGTCAGGGTGCATCTTGCCAGCTGCCAGTCACTTTCCATGCAAAAACGGAGAGCTAATGACAGCACCATGCTGATTAACATCCTTCAAGGGAGACGCAATGAAAGCCCAACGGTGGATAATGACAACAATTAGCTCAATTTGCTGGTATGCACTGCTAGAAATAGCACGGTGGAGCCTTCATCGGTGCATGCAGACGGAACAGGAAATTTATACTTTCAACCTATATTGGTGATGGGCAGTCAGGATTCCCTTGACAGTGAATAAAGAGAGACAAGAGCTCAGCATGCACATCAGCCTGGACAGATTTTGCATCTCATTCCTATGCTGGTTCCCTCCTCTGCATCACTGAATGCATCTGCCCACCCCAAGGCAGTACCTATCCCTGCTGCTCATATCCAGGCATCTTTGCCCACACTAAATGCGGAAAGCGTGCTTTGTCTAGCCAACACGGTAGGGTCAGGTTATGGTGTGGATCTGGCTTCCAGTACAGAGCTCCCTCACTGGAATGGTAATTGCCTCCTGCAACAACTGGGGTGCCTGGGAGTCTCTGGAGAGTGCACAGAGGTTGCCAGGACCTGCCTGGCAGAGCAGCCCATGTCCCAGCACAGGATGGGCTACAGCCATGGTTTCAAACACCTCTGTTTTGTGATGCATTCATCATCTCGCTGATCACTTAAAAATCTGGGTTTGATTGTTTGCATATCTGGTGACAAAGGATGAAGAAGAAAAAAGAAAAAAGAAGAAAAAATGGAAGAAATGCTATTAGACCACTTAGCTTGAGAGCTGACCTTAGCAGGGAGATGCGAGCTAGAAAGACGCTTGCTTTGCTCATTCATTCTGGTATGTGCCGGAAAATGTCACCTGCAAATCATCTTTGGCGCTCAGGAGCAGATGGAGGGCTGAACCCTCCTGCCACCACCAGCGCGTGTAACTGTCCCATGGCAGGGCAGCCAGCTGTGCTCCTGGAGGGGACAAGTACCACCAAGAGCTGGAGTCGTTCACTTAAGGGTTTCTGCAAGGAGCAGCTTTTCTATGATCTACGATCTAGCAGGACTTGCAAGAGCCTTGACGGATGCTGGGGGAGATATGAGATCCTTAAACTACATGTCCACCCAGATGAGAGGCAGGCACAGCACTAATGTCACATGCAACCACCACTGAGGAGAGTAAGAGGTTCCTACCATGGTAAACTTTTCATCTCTCTCTTCAGCTAAGCGGGCAAGCGTTGCCCGTTTCTTAGCTGCATCTCCTGTATCTGCCTGGAGCATCACAAGGAGCTCCTTTGCTCCCCAGGGCCCTCTTTGTCACATCTACGGACTCTGCACACATGGGAAGCATCCCTGGCACACTGCGCTTCGTCTCGCTGGACCATAAGAGAAGTGAAAAGAAGCTTCTGGTATTTGAATAAACCATGGATGGAAACAGCACACTGTCTTAAAGATCAGATCTAGCAAGCAACTTTTTATTTCAGGCTGCTGTGCCAGAAGCAGGGTGGGAGTGGGCTACAAATAGCTTTCCTGGGTGTCCAATGACCACTACCTACAGCAGGCTTGGAAATAACAATTTTTCATTAAAAATACTGTCTCCAGTTCCAATTCTCAGCTTAGAGTCGGTGACAAGAGCTTCTCAGCATGTGACACTTCAGAGCAATCTGCAAAATAAGGATGCAGCTGGGAGCAGCTGGGGTGGTTTTGTTTGTTATTTCTTATCACACAGCAGTGCAGACAAGAGACTTGTCTAGGGGGGAAGTTATCTCCTTTAACATCAGCTGCCTAAAGTTAGTCTGAGCTAGTCTGAATTAGACTATCACCTCCCTTGACAGGCAAAGGGTAAGGCCTTGTCCAGAAAGGGAACCAGGCAAAGTCTTTTCCCATACTTGATCTTCCCCACCAGATCAAGGACAGGACATGGGATGATTCAGAACTGTGTTTTATCTTCTACAATCACAGCCTGTAACATCAGTTTTTGGGCCACAACGCCACAGTCCTGAGGGTACTAATATGCCTGAATGCCATGACCAGCCTCACATCTGACCCCTACCCACATGGGATCCGGGAGCCTTCAGCCCCTACCTGAGCTGTGTCATAGGAGTGCTGGTCTCCAGCTCTGTCACAGCCATGCCTGTGCTTGGCCATGGGACCCTACTGATTCTGACCCACTGGCTGGCTTCCCAGCTTGGCCCTGGACCTGTCTTGTCACTGTGGACCTGCTCGGTCATCACTGGGTTGTGTCTGACCTGCTCACCATCATTGGACCTGACCCTGATCTGCAGATCGATGTTCCAGTTTGACCTTGGACTGACCATCCCTGGACCGACCCCTAGGGAGCAACCAACCCGTGTTGCACCTGGACACCCAAAATGGCTGAAGAAACTACTTACCCAGCGTTTGGCCAGCAAGCACGCGTCCATTCTCACCCAGGACAGCAGCACGCGCATGCCTCTCGTTGGAGTACTGTACGAAGGCATAGCCCTTGTGAACGGAGCAGCCCACCACTCGGCCATACTTGGAGAAGATGGTCTCCACATCTGACTTCTTGACCACGGCTGTGTTGAGGTTGCCAATGAAGACTCTGGAATTGATGGACTTGGGGTCATTCTTGTTCGTGATGTTGCTTGTCTGCACCTTCAATGACATCTTGAACACCTGAATGAACAAATCGGGAGTCAGGAAGGTGTGCAAGGGAATTGCCAGAGTCTTACAAAAAAGACGCAGGGGAAAAATCCCCCAGCAAGCCTGGGGCGAGAGAACCGTCGCCTCAACTTCAACTAGTCACAGCTGGGGAGATTCGGTCTCTGGAGAGCCCCTGTGTGTTGGGGAGGTGACAGCTACAGCCAGTGCAAAACTCTTGCTGGAAACCTATCTATCAGGCTGATGCTCTGGGTGTAAGCTGGTTGATTTTAGGGGACAAAACAAGGTTCAGATAAATTTTACATCTAAGTAAAAGCTTTAATGCTATTATATTACAGCTTTTATCTCTCTGTACTTAATTGCAATTCAAAGGGCGGCTCCTTTCAAAGCAGTTTGCATTCAGCACCTTTGCTCAGATCCACCATTCCAGGCCTTCCCCTGCTGAGCACCTCCCAGGACAGGCCAGCTCTCCCCACACACAGGGACAGCCTCGTCCCCACAGATCCACACTTGCAGCTGGAAGAGGACTTGAGTTTTCTGGATGCAAACGAAGAGATTTAAGTGACAAAGCAGCCCATGTGCTCCCATCTGGTATCTGCACTCTGCTGCCTGCCTGCACATTTACACGCTGGGCTTTGAGCTGAATTTTGTGCAAACAGGAGGTGTCACTGTTAGCTTGGAAATCACTAAGCCATCAGCCAGATTTGCTGGAAGCCACTCCAACCTGCTTCCCATAGCTGCAAGGCATGATCCTTCAAGTTTCTTGCCTGGGGTATTTCATGGGCAGCCCCTGACAACAGGCTTCACCTCTGAGGACTGAGAGAACCGAGGGACAGGGCTGGAAATTGTGTGAAACTAAAGCTGGTCTGGCTGCCTATCAGGCTGCCCGCTCACACTTCTGCAGCAGAAATTACAGTTGTCCAAAGACATCAGTTTGATTTTCACCTTCCAGAAACAGAGGGGATGCTTTGGGATCGCTATTGTGTGCTGCATACCTAGGGTGTGATTTTTACCTGGGAAAAGTGAGCTCAGAGCTGTGGAAGGTATTTTATGATGCACATTGAGGTGCTGATCTTCCCCAGCCCATTCCAGCAGTGCCCGCAGGTATTCCCAGCACCCGAGGCAATGCCACCAGGGTGTCCACAACTCCAGGAGCTCATCAAGCCTGGCACAGGGGATGCACTGCTACTGCAGGGCCATGGTGTTCCCTCCTCAGTAGTCCCCAGCGTCTGCCCTGGCACTGGGCAGAGCTAAAGCGCCGCCTGGCTTTGGGAGTTTGGCTCTGGGCTCAAAGCCCAAGTTTGTCTGAGCAGCTGGGTCCAAAGCGGGGACAGTAGCAGCTGTCCAGGTGCATGGGTGCAGCTCCTGTGGACCTGGTCACCCTGATCCCCAAGCCCTGGCAAATTTTGCTTGCCCGCAGCCCAGCCTGCCCGAGGCACTGGCACCGCAGCGTGTGATGTTCTGGCTCTGCCGAGCTCTGAAACACAGTTAGTCTTTCCTACGCTCCTCACTATGCAGGCAGAGCCTGGGAAAAAGCCATAAAATCTCCTGGCTTGATTTTTGGGGTTGCACCCAAGACTTTAAAAAACCCCACGTCCTTCTTCTTTGTCTTCTCCTGCACAGAGCTTCCCTACAGGACATAAAATCTCTGGTTGCTTCTGTCTCCTCTAAAACCTGTTAGAGGGGATAACTTCTTTATACCTATCTCACTCCTTTGCCAGGTGAGACCCATTGTGGCTCCTCGGGTGATGGATGTCCGTCTCAGCTACCAGCCCGTTGGGATACACAGCGGGGTCTGCTCCTGCCCATAGTTCCATTTTGCCTGAAGATACTTCTACCCATAGAGACAAGCGTCAGCGTGTTAGCACTCGCCACCACCGGCTCTGTATCTCCAGGATTCGAAACTTCAGTCCGCCATGGAGGTAAAAAGACAACAGAGGAGACTCACCCAGCCCCACATGCAGATGACGTTTGCAGCCTGACCCAGGGAGACACGCAGTGTTTTAACATTGATTGCAATCAATGAGCTCTGAACGGAGAAGCTGTGATGTGCCCACCTCTGTCTTTTTAATTCTGAGAGCACAAAGGACTGGACACTCAATTCCTTCCATCGTTGAAAGCCAGATCATACAGAGCATTGGAGATACCTGGGCAAGGCTGATCCTCCACGTGGAGCCGGGGGAGGATGCGATGGCACAATAAATCTCGTCTGGCTCTAACCCCCGTGACTCTATTAAGGTACCACTGAGGCTGGGAATGATCTCCCTGCTAAATCCAATCAAAAGAAAGTTAGACTTTGTCTGAGTCTGGCTCGTTATGTTTTCCCTTTCACCCTTGTGGATTAAAAGAGCCAGAGACTTTCGTTTTATTTCTTTAAAAACAGTTCTTGGCATACACAGTGTTCCTAAAAACACTGGAAAACATAACCAAAGGACTTTTAAAGGCATCTAAGTGAATTAAATTCTCACATCTTTGGCAAGCGGTACCCAACCTCTTCAGGTTGCCCCAAGTTCCAACCTATATAATTAAACACTTGTTTAATGCTATCTATTTTAATATAGTTTTGCAGTGCAGTCTGGGAGAGGTTCACAAAGGAAACTGTCCCCATTCCTGGGGCAGAGGTGGAGAAATGAAGCACCAAGGCTGCTTTCAGCTGTTCAGTCACTTTGGGTACCTAGCTTGAGCCTCAAGGACTAGGTTCACAGAAATCCTGAGAGTATGCACAAAGCCTGGCTGGAGGCTGCTCCAGGATGGCCCAGGGAATCTCCATCCTAAATCCGCTGGGACTGGCTGAGGCTGTGCGAGACCTTCAGAGAGCCTGCACACGCGTAGGGTATCTGTAACCGGGTAGCCCTGGATGGTCGTGCTACCCAAGGACACGTCTGATCTGTTATGAACCCGTGGCTCTCCCTGCCTGGGGTTTCAGCGATGTTGCAGGACAGTGACTTCGACATATGGCTTTACCCTTGGTGACTCCCGGAGTTTCCAGTTCCTGATGCCCGTATTTTCTGTTTCAGAGCAAATCTGCCCTGGCACCTCTTTCACCCAACGCTAGGCCATGTCACATGGACACGCTTGGCCCTGCTTACCTGCTTCCCCTCTAGATGATGCATTCCCACTTTTCCATCCTTGCTTATCTGCCAGAGTTCATGCAAGCCTCCAATCCATTTTGCTACGTACCCATGGCTGTCCTTTCCCCCATCCCCAGTCCCTAGCAGAACTCCTCTTGCAACTGGCCTCTGGGCAGACTACAAGCCCTTATCACTGCCCTTGGAGCCTCACCACTCAGCTTGTGCTGCTCTTAGAGGCCACCCATCTGGGCTGCTCTGTCCCAGCTTGGGATGCTAGGATGCTGCAGAAGACCATGTCAAAAGCCTTCCTGAAGTTAAGGCAGACACCACCCATGTCACATCCTTGGCCACACGCTTTGCCACAGAAAGCAAGCAGGTTGGTCAAATTTGGCCATACCATTTCCAGGCCTGGCCCAGCCGCAGGCAGGCAGGAGGAACGCTCTCTTCCTCAAAATAAAATACAGCGCTCAAATAAAATAAACCTCTGTCTCCGTTTTCACACCTCATCGCTGAAGAGTTTTACTGCTGCTACCCCTTCAGTCCCAGCTTAGGGAAACCCCAGGCTGCTGTTTGTCCAAACCCTTCCCAAATACTAACCATCCCAGAAGGGCGTTGTTTACAACAGTCTGAATCTCTGATCAGCTTTTTGCCGTTGCAAACACCAATCACATCTGGGCACTGGGCTCCTGAAGCCTGTGTAGGAGGGATGTGGTTTCAGCTGGCTCTGTGCATGGGAACAGAAAAGGCTGGCTGGAGGATTCGGGTAGGATGGCAGCGTGTAGGGCCATAAAACACGTGTTTTCCCCCAGATCTAGTGGGCTGTCCCCTTTCAGCGGGTGCAACACGAGGCAGCTCTGCTGCCATCAATGGACCCTCCACTCAGGGTTTGCTTTAAAAATAAAAAAGCTGGATGGAGTTGAGGTGTTTCTCGGGTGGGCACTAAGGCACCAGATGGATCTTCACTTGGAGAAGGACATCTGAAGGCATCTCCCAAGGTATGACCTTGGCCGCCACGGGGGTGGGAGGGTGTAGTTGTACCTGTGTAACCTGTGTCTCGCTCAGGTCGCTGCTGCCCCGTCCCCACCTTGCACCCTCCTTGTCTGGCTCCTGTGACCTTTCTCCACTCTTGTCCCCTGCTCTGTCTCCTCTCCTCCTTCACCTGGGATGCTGGGTACCCCCAGTCCCGTAAAGCCTGTGGCTGTAGAAGCAGGAGATGGGAGAAGTCACTTTCACTACCCACTGCAGGGACCAGTGATGGAGTGGGGAGCTCAGCATCCACCTCCCTCGTTAAAGCCTTTCCCTTGACTCCCTGGAGGAAGCCCCAGTGGCTTCAGGGCCATCTCAGGACACTGCGGGTCTGCACAGGAGATGTGCCTGTGGCTGATGTGTGATGGGACAGAGCCACCAGATGGCAAACTCAAGGTCAGGCAAGGTNACTGCAGGGACCAGTGATGGAGTGGGGAGCTCAGCATCCACCTCCCTCGTTAAAGCCTTTCCCTTGACTCCCTGGAGGAAGCCCCAGTGGCTTCAGGGCCATCTCAGGACACTGCGGGTCTGCACAGATGTGCCTGTGGCTGATGTGTGATGGGACAGGGCCACCAGATGGCAAACTCAAGGTCAGGCAAGGCGATGGCCACACTGCTGGGAAAGACTTGGGAGGAAGCCAAGGAAGACCCGACGTCTCTGCAGCTGGGATGCTCTCCCAGTGCCATCTGCCCACTGACTGCCGTCTCTGCCCAGGCAGGGAGCAGGGCTTTGGCAGGGAGCGGGGCTTTGGCAAGGGGCGTTGTCAAGGCTGGGGAGCTGGGACTCTGGGCTTTAGCACAGCATTTCTCTGTGATTTTGGGCACCATCTGTGATGTCCTCCATTTAACAAATGGCCTGCATGGCTCTCATTTTGCATCTTGTAAAACACTCGGCACTGAGTGTTCAAAAACCCTGTGCAAAGCACTCTTCTGCTGTCCCACGCAAGCCCGGCATCTCCTGGAGAAAACTGCCTCCCTTGCCTTCTCTGTCCCATTCATTTAGGGTTTCTTCTTACGCACAATATTAATTTTGCACCACTTATTGGCCCCCTTACCGCAAAAATCGGAAAAGGACATTTTAATCATCACATATTAATATTTCATACTCCACCTAACTGCATTCCAGCAGAGCACTTTGCGTTGTGCCCAGATTAAATCCGGGACAGCAATCAGCCACGTCGGCTTAGGGTCTCTTCCACGTGAAACAACACAGCTTGCCAGTGCAGTGCTACGAAGTACAGGGTCTTCTCGAGCCACCATCTGTGATACGCCACGTAAAAACAAGTGGGCATGAGTCAGAGCAGAGTATCTCGGGGACATGTCTGATTAGAAAAATATACACAGCAGAGACACGTACTACTGGTTATAGATTAATATTCTAATAACTATCGCTGTCTTCAGCAGATGCATTTTCACAGCTATTATTTTACCTTTCATCCCTCAACCCACAACTGCAACAAGACAGACTTCAGCTGGAAAAGAGAACAAGACAAAATGCAACCAGTAATAATACTTGGACACAGATAAATGACTGTCTAAAGCAGTCCTTCATCTGTAGGACCCCAGAGAACACCAAGAACAGCGTAGCATGATTATCCCTGTTTTCTGCAAGGGAAGCTGAGGCCCAGATAGGATAGGTCTGGGGAGGAAGGGTATGTGGCACCGGCCTCACCAAAGCTTACAGAAACATCCTAATGACACCTCCCACTCCCAAATGCCCCCAAAGACATAAGGAGACTTAAGGATGAGATTGTCAGAAGTTCCTTCCTTCCCCCCCTCCCGTGAGTCCCGTCTCCCCCTGCACGGGGAGGGACCCTGCAAGCTTTGCAGGGGACAGTAGTCGAGCCACACCACGGTGACCCCAGAAACACATCCATCTGCACCGAGGCTGTGCCGCCCTAGGGCTCTCCTACCATCCTTTGACCATCATCCCTGCAACCTGACCCTACCACAGACCCCAGGACCGCAGCTCTCCATGGATTTACCGTCCCGCTATGCACGGAACAAGGAAACCTGTTTGCCACTGCCAGGCTGAGAAGAAAACACAACATAGGGTTAACAGAGCTTTGTATCCTGAATAGTCAAAGACCCCCTGTGCCATTTCTTAGAGGTGATGAGGACCGCTCTGAGGTCCCACGAAGCTCCCACGCTAGAGGAGAGGCTGTGCCTGCCCTCACATGACCCCGATCCAAATGCTGCTGCGCTCGGAGGTACACAGATGCCCACCGACAAAGTCCTCTCCCTGCTAGTGCTTCTCCTCTCTTCCTNAGAGGTGATGAGGACCGCTCTGAGGTCCCACGAAGCTCCCACGCTAGAGGAGAGGCTGTGCCTGCCCTCACATGACCCGATCCAAATGCTGCTGCGCTCGGAGGTACACAGATGCCCACCAACAAAGTCCTCTCCCTGCTAGTGCTTCTCCTCTCCTCCTAGGACAGCATGGCTAGAAACAATGTCACGGTCCCTGCTGCCACTAACGTTCAGGAATCCTTAAAAATATTGATATTCAATCCGGTAACAGCCCAAGGCCAGAGCTGGTTTACTTGATAAGCTATTTTTCCTCCCTGCTTTAAGTGCCTTGCTTCACAGATTAGCTGTTTAATTGAGAGCCAGGTGTCTGAAAACCCCAGGGGCCTCAGTCTTAGTGATGAACTGTCAAAGAAGGCGGCAGTAAAGAAAAGCCACTGAGCCCCACCACTCCCTCCTGCAGAAAGCTCTCTTTATTTCCGCGTGACAGCAACATGCAGCCAGGCTGTTATTCTCCTCTTATCATGCTTGTTCACAAAAGGGGAGACGTGGTTTTTCATCCTGTCCCTGTCTCCGTCCAGTAACAAGTTTTCCCAACTCAGTGGCTTTCCACTGGGAGCCGGATGACAAATGAAGACGTCCCGCAGGAAGCCCCGGCACCGGGTGAAGGGCCAAATCCACTCCCTGTCAGATTTGGGGAAAAGCTGGCATTTGGGGTGCCGAGAAAAGCACCAGCAAAGTCTTGCCAGCACACGTGATGGATGTTACAGCCTGTGGTGCACCCGCTGCGCTTCGGTGAGAGCTGAGCGGTGCCCAGCTCTGACGCCAGGACTGGTGCGCCCCTGCTCACACGCTGGAGGAAGCCCGAATGACGCAGCTTGGTTCACGTCTTCTTTAACCATCTCGTATACTCTTAGGACAAAACCCAGTTCTGCACCACCTCACTGCTTTTTGGAGGTTGCTCCCCTGCTTTCACCCCAAACCCTTAACATCCGTGCATCTTCCTTGCCGCATTCTTGCAAGTGGCAGGAGAGATGATTTTTAGGGAGGAACAAGGCAGTTAACGTGCCCTAGCACAAACAAATTGGCATGGCTGGCACACGGTGAGCATCTCGCTTCGGGCAGCGATCAACCCAGATGCTTGGCTCTGAGGGATTTCTGACCAAAACAGTCATTCTTTTAGCAAAAAAAAAAGCAGTCTTAAAAAGAAACACTCCCAGCTACAATACAGAGAGGGGCTCCACTGATCACACTGCCACAGCACCATCGATAGCACAGAAATGAACATGCATTTAAAAGTAAAGTCCCTACTACCCCCCGTGCCAATCATTCCTCCCCTGAGTGCTGCGAGTAATTTGCTAGTGAGTCCCCAAACACCAGAGCCAAGCTCCGAAGCATTAGTTTAATAACCAACACAAACCCTGCAATCTTTTTAATAACTTCTGAGTCCTCAACAAGTCCCGCACAGAAACCCAGAGGGGCTCAGCCCTCCTCCCGCAGAGCAGAAAGACCCTGTTCACTGTTCTGCGGTTCAATAAATAGAATAAACTGGAAGGAAACCAGTCCTTGGGGGTTCTGGGGAAAACAGTTTTGATTCTCCCAAACGTGATTGTTAAGGGACCAGAAAGTTATTAAAAAAAGGGGGATAAAGAAGTCACAATTATTAGGCTAGTTCTGCAGGAGCAGGGCTGTCTGTTGGGGAAATCTCTGCTACGCTGAGCAAGCTGGAAGGGTCAGAAAGCTGGAGATCAGCTCGGCAGGAGCCAGACTAGCTCGTTGTGAAGCTGTGGGTTCCCTTTGCAAATCTTTTTTTGCTTGTAAAGTGCAGCTGAGCACAGCCCCCAGTAAGGGGGGATGCTCTTGCTGCAGACAGAGCAGGTCCCTGCGTCTCTGGAGTGCTGTTTTGGGTGTTCCAGCTCCCACCAGGCGAGGGGCTGCTTGTATAGGGTATGCCAATTTTTCCAAACACTTCTCAGGGCTCCACCTTGCAGATGAGTGAGCCCAGACCTGTCCAGGCTCACTGTGGAGGTGCCCATCTCCTATGCGCCCCAGTGCTAAGCCCCAGCCTGGCACTCCCCACTGCCACCCACCCCTATCCACTCTCCATACCCAGGCCACCCCATCAGGGTTGTGTGGCTGGCGCAGAGATGGAGAAGGCACCAATGCTTCCTTGCAGCCCATTGTGCGTCCCCGCAGTCCTCCAGACATTTTTGCTGGGGGAACCACTTTCCGCCTGAGGACATCGTCCTCCTGAGCATGCAGGCTCTGTGGGCTTAGGTAGCGAGCCCACTTTCAGCCCAGTTTCCACCCTGCACGCCATATTTTCCTTCGCAGAATCAAACTGTGTTAACACCTGACGTGTGGGGAGACAACGCTGCTGTAACAGCTCTGGATGGGGACTGCCCATAATGACACACGCAGCGATGCATCTGCACCACCCCGGGTCACGGGAGAGCACCCAGCAATTACTGCCTTCGCAAGCACGCTCGAAACTCCTGGGGAGCTCGGGGTACCAGCTGTGTTTCTGACCTGACCTCACTGCCTGCTGCCCACCCCAGGTCTCCTTCCCCTCTGTTTAAATGGAGGCTGCACTCATCCTGTGCACTTGGACTGTACAGAGGAAAAAGCCAAGCTACCGAGTGGGAGGGAGAGAAAACATCAGCCAAGTCCGGTTCATTAAAGCACATTTGCTGCAGGATGTAAGCAAATAATCCAGACTGACACCATTAGCTTGTGGCAGATGCAGAGTTCTGCATTTCGCAGGGCTCTGGCAGGAGGGGCTCACTCTGTCCCCTCGATCCATCTTACTTTATGCCACATGTGATGCACTGTGAATTTTTACATCGGCACATCGTCTCCCAGGGCCACTCCGGGCTCAGAGTAGCTCCAGCACACCGTCACCACTACACATTGGCTTATGTCACTTATTGCTGAAGCACTGGGACCTGCAAGCGTGGGGATGCTGGTGCCTCCGTGCAGCAGGGACGGCAGGGTGCGAGGCACAATTAGTTTCCTTAACCTCTCTGCTTTTGAGATTTAGGAAATTTAGGATTCACTCCTGTTTGATGCAGGGTGCTGCTGCCCAGACGAGTGGATGTCGAGCATACAACAGCGTGAACAGAATTAGCTCCCTCATAAGCTCCCTTCAACGATCTGTCTTGCCTTGCAAATAGCCTCCTTTTTTAATTTTTAATTAAAACAACAAGTCATTTCGAACTGAAGACATCCCACCAATCCTTTGAAAACCTGGCTTGATTTAAATTTCAGTGCAACTGGTAAATCCTTCATAAAGGAGCAATAAATAATCAATAGCTGTTTTAATAAGTATTTAATCAGTTGTTAAAGGTACAGTGGTTACAAAGTCTATCAGGTCAGCATATAGTTTATAGTTGTGGCTTGTAACCATCTGTCCTACATATTATTCATGCCTATAGAAAGATTAAAAATCCATTCATTAGAGCCTGAAATCCTTCCTAATAAGTGTGACAAAGGGATGACCTACAGCTGGAAACTCTGAGATCCATCCAAGCGGGCCCTGCAGCAGCACTGCTCCTCACCCTGCCTGTCTCCGCAACTCTGGGCCTCCCTCCAAACGCTGCACGGCTCACTGTGCCCGCGTGCGCGGTCCTGCTGGAGCTAACAGGGCTCCCGGAGGGGCAGGACGCTGCTCCCCTAAGGCGCATACCAGAGGTATGTTCTCCTCACCATGAGGTCACCATGCTTTGCCTTTACACCAAAGCTGCTGATCTACGTCATGTTTTCTCCCACCTGCTTGATAAAGCCAAAGTCTCTCCTTGGGCCAAGACAGCCAAAAGCTGTCCCACCAGCAGTGCAGTGTGACAGCAAGGAGCAGCCTTCGGTTCAGAGCGGAATTCCTTTGAAAACAAGGATATCTGTCACGCACCTATGAGGATTTTCAGGCCGGTATCAACCTTGGTGGGTTAAATTCACGTTTCCACTCCCATGCTAACAACATTGCATTTAAAACATGAGTGTCCTGACAGCAAGCCCAGCATCAGTACTGTGCTAGAAGCAAGAACTAGGGCATCTTCTGAAGCCTATACGGATCAGCTCCCTGGGTTTCACCCTACGAGAAACAGCTGCTCAGCAGGTCTTTGACTGTCTACTTGCAAATGGACTCCCCATTCACAATGAACTTTTCTGGACTCTGCTTTTCCATGAAAACATTTTTTAAATTTAGGCATTCTTCTCCTAAATAAATAAATAAACAAGCTAGGATCATCCTTTGACTGCAGAATATGCAACAAGTAGACTTTTCAGGAGTCTCTGCTTCTAGTCGTCTTGGAAATCGCTCGTGAATGGACTAACATTCTTTTTGACAGCAGCAAAATAAATTTTAAAGGTCAATTGAATCAGATAAGCCCAGTCTGGCAGCACTTTCAGATGCAGAATTCCATGGATAACATTTAGGTTATGTTCGAGAACAGAAACAAAATTCTTTGGAGGAAAGACTCTTTAAAAGAAAAAAAAAAAAGGAAAGAAAGTGAAAAGGAAACAGCAATTAAATAGAATGTCATAAGTAATCCCAGTGGTGCAAAACCTGATGATTACCTACTGGGCTATGGACAATGCTACATGTATTAATCTAATTAAAGTCCTTTCTTACAGGCATCTGAAGCCAGCTCATTAGTGTGTTACCGAGATGCTCATTAATGGCTGGCCATGAGTAATTTCTTGAGAATTATTCTTTAATTCTTTATCATTCACAGTCTAACAGGTAAACACAATGTTTCCATCCCCCACTCTCCCACTCGGAGCCAGTGGAGACAGGTTCTCATCAGCCACCTATTGACTTGATGTTCCTTAATGAACAACAGCCCCCACCAGCCCAAATGTTGTTTTAACAGCAAATGATTTATTTATGAGGGAAAGCAACGGAACTTTCTGGGAACTTTCTCAGCTGTTAATGAACTGGCATCTTTGATGCTGCTTTTTGCATCTCCTGCATGCGGCAGAGAGGAAATGGAGTGGTGGAAGAGCAGAGTTCCCAGGCTGGCCACAAAGAGCCTCCTGCCCCGGTCCGTGAGCCCAGTGTTCGTCTCCTGATACAAAACCCCTCTGGCCATGTCTAATGGGTGGCCTCAGGACCACTCTCAAGCTCCAATGTTGGGCCATGTCCCACCCTACACAGGGCACGATGCAGGTTCCTGTGAGAAGGACACGTGGACCTCTTACCGTAGGGCAATGTTGAAGTAGGAGAAAAACCAAAAAGCGGGCTCCAAGAGGGACCCCATTTCATGCTGCCAACCCACCACCAGATAATTTAATCACCTGCCAGGGTCACCCAGCTCCCAAAGAGATGCTGTTGCAGATGGAGCTTCACCGATGTCATTCTCGTTATTTAGCTCCACTGGTGTCTCCAAGCAGAAGTCCTGCATCCTGATGCTATGGCTTCCTTTACATGCAAATGCTGCTCTGTTCCCAGCCAAACTGGTCCTGCCCATCACCCGGGCTGTGCTGTCCTCCTGGGGCTGCCCCTGCCTCTTCCAAGCCATGAGGACTATGGCTGGTTTTTCTGAATGACTGAGCAGAAGTCTGGGATTTCCACATCACCACATGCTTCCTGTGGCTGACGATTTCAGCAAAGCTAGGAGCTAGGCAAAACTAAATGCTAGGAGACTTGGCAAAACCACAGGCTAGGGAGGATACTGAGTGCAGTCACTACCTGCAGATCAAAGGGGTGAACAGAAAAGGAACAGACCAGACTGTTCCTCCAAAATGCTTGTCCACATTTCCCTACAGAGAAAAAAAGCTGATTGTTCCCCTACCTGCTACAGGGCTTGATGTCACAGGTATCACTGAAGCCAGGCACTTGCTCCCCAGAGATGGTGCTGAAGGGCGGCGAGCAGGACACAGAATCATTTAGCTCGGAAAAGATCATCAAGTCCAACTGTTAACCTAGCACTGCCAAGTCCACTGCTAAACCATGTCCCTAAGCACCACGTCTACACGTCCTTTAAACACCTCCAGGGACGGTGACTCAACCGCTTCCCTGGGCAGCCTGTTCCAGTGCACCAAACACCGCTGGCTCATACTCAGCCAGCTATCGACCAACACCCCCAGGTCCTTTTCTGCTGGGCTCTTCCCCAAGCCTGTACCATCGCATGGGGTTGTTGTAACCCACGTGCAGGATCCGCACTCAGCCTTGTTGAACCTCAAACAGTTGGCCTCGGCCCATCGATCCAGCCTGTCCAGATCCCTCTGCAGGTCCTTCCTTCACTCAAGCAGGTCAACGCTCCCACCCAACTTGGTGTCATCTGCAAACTCACTGAGGGTACACTCGATCCCCTTGTCCAGATCATTGATAAAGATACTAAACAGAACTAGCCCCAATATTGAGCCCTGGGGAACACCACTTGGGATGGGGGGGTCTTAGGGAGCACAGACCAAGAGAAAGTTGCTGGTCTTTGGCACACTAACCCTCAATTGTTTAATAGCTGAGGTTTTTGACATGCTCCTTTGTTTTCTCAGAGTTAGTTATCAGCCGACTGCCGTTCCAAATGGTTTTGGACACTTCAAATAAGCAGAATGGCATAAATGATTAATACACATCTTTGCAAAGTCACTGGGATGTGGGCTCCCACTTCACTTGTGGTGGGATTTGCTGAGGTTTGGTTGTCTAAAACCCACCTCTGAGGCTCCACAGAGACTGGGGCACCCTCATCCCAAGGAAAGTATCTCAGATGGGAGGGATGCAGCCTGCAGTGACGGGTGAGGGAGACCTGAAAAGCAGCTGAGCTGCTCGAGGTGACCACTATAGCAAGACCTATGTTGGTAGCTATTCCTTTTCCTCCTGAAAAAGTCCTGCTCCCCATCTACTGGTCTTTGCCTCTCCAGTTATACGTGGATGCAAAGACTAAAAGAAAGCCTGGTTTTACAGAGGGTACACCTGCTCCCGTGTGCTGTGTTACCCTCAGCACCAGTTCGCCTGAAGCCCAGAGGTGACTGATGGTCTGGTGATTTTCTCACTGACGTCAGCGGGCTCTGGGTCAAAGTCAGACAGGAAAGTACATTGTCTACTGTTCTCGTTCTCCATCAATATTGTCATGCCAGTCTTGCGTACCGTGATTATGTGCAACGATTCAGGACGGTGTGGATTCTCGGGGCAACTTGTTGATGCTGTTTTCATCCCTTCACACTCTGCTGGCTGTTCTCTGGGACAGCATCACCCTTTCCTTTGCTGTGTTAAGCTCCCATAGAGGGGGCTAAAGACACAGACCCCCTCTTTAACAATACAGAAGGAGTAGTAACCCATCGCTGTTTGTTGATTATGGTCATTCTTTCCTGTAAATGAAGTTTAAAAGTCATTAAAAGATTTGTCAGTTGTGACTTATGAGCCCTTCTTGCTGTAGGGGAGTGAAGCAATGACAAATTCCCTCCACCATCGTATCATCTGTTATGTGTTAGAAGTTGCCACATTCCAATTACCGGGGACCCACCGAATCTGTAAACGAAAAGCAATTCAAATATCCTACACAGCTGCTGGGACCATTAGTCAGAGCTGGCGGGTTTCACTGCCGCAGCACCAGGCTGAGAGGGAGTCAGGAATAAATAACACTTTGCATGCATGCAGGGCATCATGGTTACCGCACGCGGCTTTATCAACGCTAATTATGCCTTGGGCCCACCTTTGGGGAGGAAGAGCAATTCCTGGCTTCCCAAGCAGGAGACATGGCTGCAGGAGCTGAGGCCTGGGGCCACTGTGACACGACCAGCATCAGGTGGTAGGTCGGGGCCAGAAGAACTCTGTAGCTCCGTCAAAAACTAAACAAAAAAATCAGCTTGCTCATTTTTCTTCCTTGCAGCGCAGTGGCAAAGGACACAGTTAGTGCCAAGTGCTGTGCTGCCTGTCTACCCCTTCCAAGGAAGCCTTTCACGCTGGGGCAGCCACAAACCCCTGAAGACACAGAAGGGCTCAGTGATCTGCCCCGGTCCTGACCGCGCCAGCAGGCAGGAGAGCCCGGCTCACCCCGCTGCGCCTCGCCCCTGCCTGGGGAAGCTCCTCCCGATGGCGCAAGGAGGAGGAATATGGAGCATGGAGAGGCCATGCTTGCTGGGAGAGCAGCCAGAGTTGTACACGGTACAAGAGATCTGTCTGCGGTGCAGGACACAGGGCCACCTTCCTCACCCCAGCCAGTAGAGCCTGGCACAGCCCATTGTCTCTGCTCTGGGATGACGGAGGGGCTGCTCCTCACAGATCATCCTGATGGAGGCATACAGTTAAAGCCAAATTTTCCTGGCAGGGCAGGGGCCAGTGCTGGCACCAAGAACTCCCTGGCTCCATGGGGACCCTGCAGCTCCTCACCAACACAAACTACTCAACCTTGCCCTTGCCACTGGATGCTGAACAGCTTTCCTGCACCACACGGGCACTCCTTCTGCCCCCACCCACACAGGGCTCCCAAATAGCCCAGGGAAGTCAGGACCAAGCTACTGGCCTTGAGTCATGGCAGGAAGGTAGAAGCTCTCCAGGTCTCCCTAGCATCCTTTCTCTAATCCTTGCCCTGGGGACCAGCACCACTGTGTGGGTTAGACGCAAAGCTGATGCCTACCAGCAACTCCCAGTGCTCACCCACTGCTGGGGAAGAGCACGCACCAGATGTCACCAAATTGTCTGGGTGATATCGAGGGAACACCGTAGAGCTTCTTGTTAACACAACAGCTTCTAAAATCAATTACATCACATTAAATGGCAATTTGGCCCTCATCACACTTAAACTCCTCTGTGAAAGGGGCAATGGCCCATGGAAGTTTACTGCCTGTTTGGCTTTAATTTGTTGGGCTTGGTGGAGGAAGCATTCACAGTGGCAAACCTTGCTTTCCCAGGGAATAAAAACTATCAGGCAAATCTTTGGGATGAGCTTCTCCCCAAGCTTTTCTCTGTCGGCTCTGAGGTGTCCTGGAGGAGCCACACCAGAGCAGCGATGCAGCACTGCAGTCATGACGGACCAGACTGCTGTGCCAGGAGCTCTATGTCCTGCACCTGGCCATGGCCAACACCTAACCGCTGCCCATAATGCCAGCAAAGACCACTAACGTGCCTGCTCGGTGCAAAGAGCTGCCTTTGGGTCCCCTGAAGTGTGTGGCTGACGTTCTCATGTGCGAAAGTTGATTATCTTTCATTCACCCTCCCTGACCACGCACCGGAGCAGGCAGGCATTCATCCTGTTAACTCTATCCTATTTAACCCTATCACATTTTATCTTTTATCAGCTAAGCTGGCTGCCAGGGACTGTGTCTACCATCACTGATCCACAGATCTTTGGGGACTCAGCCGAGTTAGTATGACTTTCAGCTGCTGTTTGCTTTCCTTGCTGCGTAGGGCATCTTTGACTATCACCAAGAACTGTGAGCAGAAACAGATCTGTCTGGACACGGCTGCTCCACAATTACTCATTTTAACAGTAGCAGTCATTAGAAAACCAAAAGAAGAAGAATGATTTCATTTTCATAACCNGCAATGGCCCATGGAAGTTTACTGCCTGTTTGGCTTTAATTTGTTGGGCTTGGTGGAGGAAGCATTCACAGTGGCAAACCTTGCTTTCCCAGGGAATAAAAACTATCAGGCAAATCTTTGGGATGAGCTTCTCCCCAAGCTTTTCTCTGTCGGCTCTGAGGTGTCCTGGAGGAGCCACACCAGAGCAGCGATGCAGCACTGCAGTCATGACGGACCAGACTGCTGTGCCAGGAGCTCTATGTCCTGCACCTGGCCATGGCCAACACCTAACCGCTGCCCATAATGCCAGCAAAGACCACTAACGTGCCTGCTCGGTGCAAAGAGCTGCCTTTGGGTCCCCTGAAGTGTGTGGCTGACGTTCTCATGTGCGAAAGTTGATTATCTTTCATTCACCCTCCCTGACCACGCACCGGAGCAGGCAGGCATTCATCCTGTTAACTCTATCCTATTTAACCCTATCACATTTTATCTTTTATCAGCTAAGCTGGCTGCCAGGGACTGTGTCTACCATCACTGATCCACAGATCTTTGGGGACTCAGCCGAGTTAGTATGACTTTCAGCTGCTGTTTGCTTTCCTTGCTGCGTAGGGCATCTTTGACTATCACCAAGAACTGTGAGCAGAAACAGATCTGTCTGGACACGGCTGCTCCACAATTACTCATTTTAACAGTAGCAGTCATTAGAAAACCAAAAGAAGAAGAATGATTTCATTTTCATAACCTTGAGTTCCCCCTGCCCTGCTTGGACAAGTTTGCCTGCGTTATTTTCATCCCCCAGGAACGCAGACACCAAATCGCTCCTGCTACAGAGCACACCATGCATCTTCCACACTGACTGAAGACTTGGTCTTAGCACTCAGACGTCCAGGGCTTGTTCCAGTCTGATGGGTGATGAACCCCCCCAGGGAATCTGCTATTGACCCTAACAGATAAACCCCGGGCAACCAACCCACGCTTGCTTCCTCTGGTTGGCGCTCATCTGCAAATGCTAAATGAGCTGGGTGCAAATTGTGCTGCTCTGTTCCACCGAGCACCTCGTAATAACTAACGAGGGAGTTCGCGCCATTGCTGTGCCAACATGACAGAGCCGAGCACTGGCTCTTCGATGAACTGAAGCTGATGAAGTTCAATGGGGAATTCAAACTGGTTTATAAANGCAAAGACCACTAACGTGCCTGCTCGGTGCAAAGAGCTGCCTTTGGGTCCCCTGAAGTGTGTGGCTGACGTTCTCATGTGCGAAAGTTGATTATCTTTCATTCACCCTCCCTGACCACGCACCGGAGCAGGCAGGCATTCATCCTGTTAACTCTATCCTATTTAACCCTATCACATTTTATCTTTTATCAGCGAAGCTGGCTGCCAGGGACCGTGTCTACCATCACCGATCCACAGATCTTTGGGGACTCAGCCGAGTTAGTATGACTTTCAGCTGCTGTTTGCTTTCCTTGCTGCGTAGGGCATCTTTGACTATCACCAAGAACTGTGAGCAGAAACAGATCTGTCTGGACACGGCTGCTCCACAATTACTCATTTTAACAGTAGCAGTCATTAGAAAACCAAAAGAAGAAGAATGATTTCATTTTCATAACCTTGAGTTCCCCCTGCCCTGCTTGGACAAGTTTGCCTGCGTTATTTTCATCCCCCAGGAACGCAGACACCAAATCGCTCCTGCTACAGAGCACACCATGCATCTTCCACACTGACTGAAGACTTGGTCTTAGCACTCAGACGTCCAGGGCTTGTTCCAGTCTGATGGGTGATGAACCCCCCCAGGGAATCTGCTATTGACCCTAACAGATAAACCCCGGGCAACCAACCCACGCTTGCTTCCTCTGGTTGGCGCTCATCTGCAAATGCTAAATGAGCTGGGTGCAAATTGTGCTGCTCTGTTCCACCGAGCACCTCGTAATAACTAACGAGGGAGTTCGCGCCATTGCTGTGCCAACATGCCAGAGCCGAGCACTGGCTCTTCGATGAACTGAAGCTGATGAAGTTCAATGGGGAATTCAAACTGGTTTATAAAACCTTCATGGTTCGCTGTGGTGGGGTTTCAGCCATTCCCTCATCTTCCACTTTGCAAGGGTGCTGGCTGTGCATGCAAACACGCACGCTGACGCACCCACAGCCACGACACAGATAAAACCCCCTGATACACCAAATGGTCTTGTGAGAGTCTGATTCTGNGATCCACAGATCTTTGGGGACTCAGCCGAGTTAGTATGACTTTCAGCTGCTGTTTGCTTTCCTTGCTGCGTAGGGCATCTTTGACTATCACCAAGAACTGTGAGCAGAAACAGATCTGTCTGGACACGGCTGCTCCACAATTACTCATTTTAACAGTAGCAGTCATTAGAAAACCAAAAGAAGAAGAATGATTTCATTTTCATAACCTTGAGTTCCCCCTGCCCTGCTTGGACAAGTTTGCCTGCGTTATTTTCATCCCCCAGGAACGCAGACACCAAATCGCTCCTGCTACAGAGCACACCATGCATCTTCCACACTGACTGAAGACTTGGTCTTAGCACTCAGACGTCCAGGGCTTGTTCCAGTCTGATGGGTGATGAACCCCCCCAGGGAATCTGCTATTGACCCTAACAGATAAACCCCGGGCAACCAACCCACGCTTGCTTCCTCTGGTTGGCGCTCATCTGCAAATGCTAAATGAGCTGGGTGCAAATTGTGCTGCTCTGTTCCACCGAGCACCTCGTAATAACTAACGAGGGAGTTCGCGCCATTGCTGTGCCAACATGACAGAGCCGAGCACTGGCTCTTCGATGAACTGAAGCTGATGAAGTTCAATGGGGAATTCAAACTGGTTTATAAAACCTTCATGGTTCGCTCTGGTGGGGTTTCAGCCATTCCCTCATCTTCCACTTTGCAAGGGTGCTGGCTGTGCATGCAAACACGCACGCTGACGCACCCACAGCCACGACACAGATAAAACCCCCTGATACACCAAATGGTCTTGTGAGAGTCTGATTCTGGGAAAGGCAAGGAGGAGGTTTTACAATGTTATGCATTTATATTTCATGGAGGAGTCTGAAACACGCCAACACCTCTCCACAACACACAGGTGGTGCTTAGGAACTCACTACTGCAGAATACCGACACTAGAGACAGAGAAATCAAGAAAATTCCATTTTTGAGTGTTTTCCTAACCCCCGTCCATCCACAAGACTTTAATTTTGTTAGGTCAAAGTGATAGCTGTTTTGTTCTTTGCAGGTGGAGTATTTAATGGCAAAGGGGCAGCACCTGGCAGTCACATTTAATGACTGTATTGGGAACCTGGGAACTGGTAACCAGTATTTTCCCCTGGCACTAGGTGATATTGTGAAACTTGTTTTGATTTTGCAAAACACAACTCCCACCTCGCCTTTGCAGTGGAGAACAGCAAATGTATCCTAAACACTTTGGCAGGAATAAACAGAAAAGAGTGTTTACTTTAAAAAATTCTCATCTTTTCAAAATCATACTAGGGAAGAGGGTGAGGGAGGGAAAGATCGGCTGCTGAGTCCATGGGGTTGGCAAGAACTCTCTTCATCAGCTGGTGCGAGGTAGGCGGTCTCCGGGAGCTTGGAGAAACTGAAAGAGGCTTTTGGTTTCTGAAAGAGGCTGGGTGGGTTCAGAAGACTGTTCCTCAAGGGTCACCTACTGCATGTGTTGGCCCTCAGGGGTCTGTCTTGATCTGCCCTGAGGGAACTTGTGCCCCCACAGAGAACCGCCGGCTGAGGATGTCCCACCTATGGGCACATTCTGCAGCTCCACGAGACCAGTGCCCCATGGAGTGTTTAGGATGGACCAGAGATGTGACGGGAAAATAAGATGGCTTGCTTTGTGATACCTGCAGCTTATGGGGCATCAAGGCAGCTTTTATCACATAGAGCTATTTAAAACATTTTTTTTTTCCAAAGGAAGAGTTCACAAACGGTCATGTTTATCTTTCTGGCTTTGCAGAGGCGTTTTTCCACAGCACTACCTGGCCAGCTCACCTCTCGCTCCTGAGCGGAGAAGAGTAAATATCATTGCAGTCACTTCCTCCTAAGTTATTTAATGTCTTAATTTGTCTGTATGGCTCACACACGCTTTGCCTCTTGCAACTAGCTGCCAATTCAGGAGAAACTGTGAGGGCTCTGCATTAACGGTGCTGATCATCCTTCACGTAAGGTGGTGAAAAACCTCACCCTTTGAAGCACCCATGAAACCAGCTTACACAGGAAAGCTGGCAGAAATCTTTTTTGTTTCACGAAGATCTTTAACCTCCCTGTGCCATAGTGCACATCGGCCTAAGGGGATTGCTTTTTGGGTTCAATATATAGTCATGGAGATTTGTTCATGGATGCAAATCACCTTGATGAAAAGCAACCTGTAAATGCAAATGATGACAGTGATAGCTGCTATATATAATGTCTGTAAGATCATTAATGCCAATCAACTCACATATATGGAACACACATCTTGTCAAAGCAAAGCGAGATCATTTTACAATAAGATCCCAGGCTGGGTTTACAGAGGTAATAATAGTACCAACAAACTTAGACTTCTTTAAGATGTTTGACTTGGGGCACGTGTTCTCACTAAGAAACCTGAACAGTAAAACATCAACNACAGGCTGCCCAGAGAGGTTGTGGAGTCTCCTTCTCTGGAGATATTCAAAACCCGCCTGGATGCATTCCTGTGCAACCTGCTCTAGGCTAACCTGCTTTAGCAGGGGGGTTGGACTAGATGATCTCTAGAGGTCCCTTCCAACCCCTACCATTCTATGATTCTATGATTCTATGATTAAACCATCACCGCTGCTGTCTGCAGGTGAGATGAAGTTGGGGGAGCAGCGAATAACAAAGAGAGCGGGTCACAGCCAAACGCAGGGTGCTGGAGCAGAGCAGGCGGGCTAGACACACAGTGAGGCCCCCTCTTTTGGGAAGCAGAAACTCTGGGAAGTCCTTGGGCTTACTGTGGAAAACTAAATGGACTCAAAATGGCTTATGAAGTCCTGGGGTGATCAGATCAGGCAATGGTTTGAGGAGGCATCAATAATTCCGCTTTGGCAGAACTATTCCTGGTCAAAATCCAAGGAAAACACAGACAGTTTGGAGACAGCTGGGTCATAAGAACTATTCAAGGATTGGAAAACACACTTTTTTACAAAATCTTTCTTGCTTGACAAAGAGTAATTTACTCTGTGACTTGGCCAGGGGCTGTAAGTGCCATTACAGAGAGTGCAAATGGAAAAGATGATTTATCAATCTGCTGGACCAAGCCACGACAGCATCCAGCAACCGGAAGACGAAGCTAGACAAACTCAGATTATAAACAAGGTACAAATGCTTAACACTGTGGGTAATCAGCCTGAGAGCCTGCTTGTTTTGATGGTTTTTCTATTGTTTTTCAAGCAAGGTGGATTATTTTCCTAAAATACCTGCTGCCATTTACATGTTAGCTCAATATGGAATTCAGGGCAGTCCCAGGGCCTGATTTATGTAGGTGGTCAGGGTAAGGCATAATTTGACTTCATAAATTCATTCAGCACTTTATCATACACGACTGCTCGTGCACATGCTGCATTTATTTCCCTCCAGTTTCACTGCCAGAGTAGTTCTCCTCCCTTCGCCACTACCAGGACATGCTGTCAGAAGCAGGAGGAGACACAGTTGCCTTGCTAAAGCTAATGTTGGCTGTAACACTATCTAGACCCCTAAATCCGTAAGAATGTGCCTTTGGCTGTTAAATTACAAGTTTCCTCATTTAAAATATGTTCAGGTTCTACTTTCAACTCTCTTTGAAATTAGATCTACATTTTCACTCATTTTTTGACCGTCACTCTTACCAGATGAATCCTAATTTCAGTCCAGCACCAGTGATGCTGTTGGCATCACTAAAACTGAGCAGCGAAGAGACACTCTGGTGTTTTGCTCAGGGTTCAATTCCCATTCACTGTGAACAAAAACCTGTTAGTTTAAACTTCAGGTGGCCAGCTACACAAGTAGATATGGGTGCTTTGAACTGCTCCTTTCCTGATTCATGAACTATTACCCTTCTGCATGCTCACGCAGAGACTGGTTCCTGCAATGAAGTATCACTGCTCCATCAGGATCACTAGCAAAAATATAGTAGGAACATGTGGATTAACATCATTTCTTGTATTTTTTTTCTGGTTGAAACCTTGCATGATGCCATTTCTTTCTGCCCTAAGGATCTTGAATTCCACCATTTCATGGGCACTGCAGCCAAGGCTGCCCTTGAGCTTCACACACCCCACTTCACGCATCCTCACCTTGGTGGGTGAGGACAAGGTCCAGCACAGCACCTCTCCTCATTGGCTCCTCTATCACTTGGAGAAGGAAGTTATCATCAACGCATTCCAGGAACCTCCTGCACTGCTTATGCCCTGCTGTGTTGTCCCTCCAACAGGTATCAGGGTGGTTGAAGTCCCCCATGAGGACCAGGGCTTCTGAAAGTGAGGCTACTCCTACCTGTCTATAGAGGGCCTCATCCACTCGGTCTTCCTAGCTGGGTGGCCTGTAGCAGACCCACCCCGTAACGTCACCTGCCCTCCCTTTAATCCTGACCCATAAATTCTCAGTTGGCTCCTCATCCATGCCCAGGCAGAGCTCCATGCACTCCAGCTGGTCGCTGACGTAGAGGGCGACACACCCTCCTTGTCTGTCCTGCCTGTCCTTCCTAAAGAGCCTGTATCCCTCCATTCCGACACTCCAGTCACAGGAACCATCCCACCACATCTCTGTGATGCCGATAAGATCATAGCCCCGCAGGCACACACACATCTCTAACTCCTCTTGTTTACTCCCCGTGCTACCTCCGTTTGCATGGAGGCAAACAGCAGGGGAGTAAGTTGGGAGGAGGATCTCCTGAGCTGGCACGACTAACCGCAGGAGGTGATGTATGTGGAATGAGACGTACCTAAGCGAGATGGTGAAAGCATGATGCGCCTTCCCACTGCCAGAGAAAGCCCAAAGCTCCTGCAGCTCCGAAGCTGCAGAGCCAGTCTCAGCTGCTCAAGGAGCTGGCCTTCCTGGCTAATTCTTGGTGTAAGAGCTCCCTGCTTGGCTGCCCATCAAAGCTCCTCCAGGATAATGGGACCTTACAACTGAAGGATGGCCCCCAGCTCAAGGAGGTAAGAAAGGCAGGTGGCAATTTGTAATCTGCCCAGCAGCTTACTAAGTGATGGCAACATCCCCATCAAGGCAACCATTCCTCATGCCCCCATTGTCACTCATGTGCTTCCTTGTCATACTTGTGTTTCCTTGACATGTCACCTGCATCCTGCCAGAGCATGGCCAGTCAGGACTGGCTTGATGTGAGGGACTTCCAAAGCAAGCCTGCTTGGCAAACTTTCAATGGTGCTGCTGGAAATTGGGCTGCCAAATTTGTGATCGTCACTCAGGCAAAATTCCCTAGAATTTGGGACTGAGCTTTACTAAAACAAAGATGTACTGTTGCCAAACAAAAGAGCTGAGTGGATTTCCACAGAAGCTACACGACTAAGCCATGGACTAGACAATTCATGCCTTCATTACATTTCAGGTCTACTCTTTTGAATTAGTTGTCCATCTGGGCAACAAAACACCTCTGGAAATTCCACTATTCACTCTATTTAATTCACCAATTTAAGCCTCTGGGAAATGGAGCGTAGCTCAGGGAGGAGGAGATGGGCAAATATAGGCATTAAATAGGTACAGATGGAAAAATTGCAGCCAAGCTCAGATTTGGCCACCTTGACGCTCTGCATAGATTGTGCTTTCAGCTCATCACACGGAATTTGCCGTCTGCTAAGGACAGCACAGCAGTACTGTCCTTGGCCCTGTTGGTGCTGTGCAGGGAAGGAGATGGATGGTCCATCTCGAACGTGCTGTGATGGAGATGGGTAAAACTCCCAGAAGGCGCGAAAGCAAAGGGACATGTGGCGGGTTTAGAAAGACATCCCTTTCTTCTTTCCCTTCATTGATCTGCCTCCAGCAGCTGGGTAAGGTGTCACCACAGAGCCAGCCAGAGTACGGAGCAGGAGGGCATTACACAGGAATTTGGTGACATTTCCACACCTTTACAAAGCTCCCTGCTGCCTGGACGTCTCCTGACTAGGAAGATTAAAGGGATTAGAAGCTTACAAATGATGAAGCAGGGAAGCGAAGGGCTTTAGAAATTACCAAGGTCTTAATTTACAAGGGATGTTTAAAAAATGAATGGAGTGAGGATTTTCTCCCACAGGGAAGTGGGAAAATTTATTCTGAACCAACGTTATTTGACCAGTAAAATGGTTGGCTCATCCCATGTGAAAGTGCTAATGTATGTTTTATACGGTGCAGAGACAAAGGCATCTCTCGTTTGCTCTTCTACAAATTCGGTGAAGAGAGTGAATGGGGTTAGTAGGATAGGTAGAGAATATGGTTTTACCAACACAATGAATAAAGCACTGCTAGAGTAAAGCTGGGAACCACATTTCCAGGTGAGTATTTCATTGACTAAAATTATATTTTGGAGTAGGCTGAACACTACGCCCAAAGCATGCAAAAAATCCCCCTGGAGAACTTGCAGAAGGAATAAAGTGCAGATAGCTTATTTTCCACAGACATATGAGCAGCATTTTAGTTCAGCATTGGCAACACCCCGTCAAGCTCACTCTTTCACCCCCCTCCCTGCCTCTGAGAGGGTTGTGCTATTTCCCACGCCAACCGGTTGCTTAGGCCGGTTCAGTATCCAGCCTTGGTTAAAAGAAAATTTAACTGAGCCTATAGAAAGCAGGAGGTGGAAAGCGCTCTTGAAGGCTTTCCAAAGTGGGGTTTACAATCAAGAATACGTTTTTCCTTTCCGTTCTCCCCAGGCACACATCCAGCAGAGAAGGAAAGGGCAGGACGGGTGGTGCTCAGCAGCTTGCAGAGGCTGGAGGATCCCTGCCTTGGGTACAGGCTCCTGGAAGCCATCCTCCCCAGGCTTCTTCCTGCAGGTTTCTCCTTGGCCCTGAATGCAGCTCGTGCAGAAGCAGCAGCGATTCCCAGCGTAGGTGTCTCTCCATGCTGGCTCTTTCAAGCATGGTTTTCTCCATCCTCAGTCCCCACTGACTTGGGCACCCCAGATAGTTTTGTAACTCCAGGAAGCCGGGAGGTGCGTGCCTCCAGCGAAACCCTCATCCTCATGGATTTGTAGACACTGTCTCCAAATGTCCACCAAGACTGAGCACAGCTGCAGCACTTCTAGAGTGGTGTGTAACCGCCAGCCAAAAAGCTTTTTTAAATGATTTTTGATGTATCTAGCTGTAGCCAACTTATCCCTCGCAGAGCAGAGCAGAACTGGAGCCACACATTACTTCTGCTACTGAAACCCACCCAAAGTCCAGTTAACTTCGGTGCAGAGTAAACACTAAGCGTGACATCAAAAGGGAAGTAGCAAGTGAGAACAATTTGTCTCTGTATAACCTTGTGGCACTTCTGATCAGCTGACAGTCTGAGATGTGAAGTGATTTTTAACCGATTCAGGATTTTTGCTTTAATGCAGATACAGGCTGATTTTCATCAGACAGCCTGTACATCCTCAGCCTGGTCGATCCGATCGTCCACTAGCCATGTGTCTAACACAGCATTAAGCCCCTTCCTGGTGCACTCGTAGGTATGTTATGTGCAATCCCACTGAAGAACATACCTGGCCACTGACGGTCACAGACAGTACCATCACGAAAAGCATCAGCAGAGCTAACTGTCCCCACACTTCAAAGGCCACGCTGGCGCCCTCGGCTCACAGCTGTGTGCCAGCATAACCAACCCATTGCAAACAGATAATTTAGATTTTGTTGTAAAGTACCAACAGGGGTGCAGAGAGGTATACACTGTGACATACATTTTTACATAGTTCAGCCTCCCCTGCATTGTCATAAACCATAATGAAAATAGGTCCACGCCAGAGGGTATGAACTGGAGTATTAAACCTGTGAACCTACTTCTACTTCAAAAACCCTATGCAAAGTTAAAAGAAATTACGACAGATTAGGGCCGTTAATGGAATCCAATGGTTTCAGATGTTTCAGTTAAAATACAAAATCCCAGCCATAATGCCTAGAAGGTGGGCAGCGAGGATGCTCCACTGGGTTTTCCAGTTCCCAATAGCCTGAGCATGGCCATAAGGTCTTTGGAGTCAGATTGTCCCTGGGTTCACTTGCACTATGCCTTGCAGAAAGCGGCTGTATTTCCTAATATGATCTGTGGTTCACTCCTGCAGAAAAATCAATAATCAGTGTAATCACATCCTAGCAGTGCTCCTGGTCTGGCTCTCTCTCATTACCCTAATTTTGGAGGTGGTGTAACTTTGCTGCTTTCTGTGACTCGCTCCTGATTTATTTCTAGAGTTGTCACCTATCGCTTTCCAAATGGCCTCCGGCTGTCACAGAGGACTTGCTGGTGTCTGCTGGGGAGTGTGCCGGCGTGAAGGCAGCGGGTGCAGGGGGGCTCTGGGTTTAGAGGGGGAGCACCCTCCGCCACATCGCAACAGAGACGAACATGAGTGTCCCCATTTCAAGTGCTGAGCATCACTGACCATCGCTGGCCGAGCGCAGAGTCCTCCTCTCCCTCGATGCAAGCCCTGGCGGTGGCTCTCGTGCCTCTACAATTAGTGTGCCCTGGGTGTGCACACGGACCCCGTGCGCTGCCAGCAGTGCTCAGCCCTGCCCCGTGCCGAGAGCAGCCCCAACCCGAGCAGAGAAATGCTGCCGATTCAGAGAGGAGGCTGAAACGCTCCTGCTCTGCGCACAATCTCTGCTGGCTCTAATAGCGATGGCAGTGTGACTTGACAGAGTGCTTTTAAAACTTTCCAGCCTTTGGGTAAGATTTACAGAGCACTGGGCGTAGGAAAGCATTTATTGTGGAGCAGAGACGACAGCGAACCTGGAGAGTGCGGGACACAGGAAGGAAGGCAGCATGATTCATCAGCAGGGAAGAGCAAGACAACTTATCTGTTTTCTGCAATTCCACTTACAGCCAAGAAAAATGAGCCATCGTAACAGAAATTATGTGTGACAGGGAAGGACAAACTGCTCTAATCAAAACAACAGCGGTTCAGATAACTCCTGGAAGAACCCTGCCATGGGCACCTGACTCTGTTTGGAGGGTGATATTGGGCTGGGAAAATGCTCCTGGCAGGACAACGAGGCACAGACACTGCACACCCTCACCTCCTCCGGGATGGATAAACAAGTACTGAAAAAGCAAGCAATGCACCTCCAGAATAGCGATTCCAGTGCTAATGTTCTCTGGCTCCTTGCTACAAAGCTGAGGCGATTTGATTTAAGCCAAAGCATAATAAATAAATGAGAACTTCCCAATTGTAGGGTGAGGTGAGGCAGAAGAGGAGAGTGAGGAGGAAATATGGAAGTGATGAGGACAAAAGATAATAACGCAAGTCACTGAGAATTACCAGCTCCCAGAAATGCTTGAAATGGCTCCCAAAGGCAAAGCTTTCATGTGGGTCTCCTATGCGCTGTTTATTTTGCTCAAGGGAAATGTGAACCTCGGGGTCAACAGCATCACCTTGAAGCTCCTCTCAAGTTAGCTGACTCCGAAGCAGCAACAAACTCCTTTCTGCCACTGTGCAGGCAGAGATCAAGCCCCAGACCTAGAGAGGTTTTTATCGTGTGGTGGAAGGAGAGGATATGTTATCAGTCTGAACTACATTTGCAGTTAGGGAATAACCTCTACTTGGAGACCAGTTAGTAGCCTCTGTTAAAAACTTGATTGGGGGAAGGGGTTCAGAGAAGATCCAAAATCTAGAAGGCAGCTAACTAGAGAACCAGATCTCCGTTCAGATCATACGACAAAGGCCCAGGCACTGTCTGAGTCTAAAGAGCATTTGGAAAGGTCACAGTGATTTGGATGCTGTGTTTCGGTTTAACTTTGGCTATCCCAGAAACCAGGTGGGTCTTAAGTCTGTTTGATTTCTCCTGGAGAAAGTGAAAAACCAAGCAGACCACGCTTTGTGGGGAGAGAGGATTTTCTACTGCCTTTGCCTTTGCCCACGACAAGGTACAAAAACCTGGAGTCGAGCACTATGTTCTTTTGCCATGTGCACCTTAAGTGACTTGACCAATTCCACGCGGTCTGGCCGTGGATGAGGAGAGCACAGTGCATATCATGCAAACAGCAGGCTGGGGCTGAGCACTAGACCACCCTCTGAAGAGCAAATCAGACTTGAGGTCCTTCAGAGAACCTGTGCTATGCAGGTGACCATGCTGGCATGTGATGATTTCCTAATTTTTTCTAACTTTTTTTTATTTCTGGGTCTCTCACTCAGGTCTATACTGGTCTCCTGCAGCCCAGTAAGTTAACCTTCTTGGTCTGGGCACAGGGTCCAGCCCAGCCCTCTCACACTGCCAGCCCTCAGACTGAAATCCAAAGAGCCTACTGTGAACAACCCCCTTCGTCTTAAAATCTAGATCCCGTACCTGGGTCTGCCGTGCAGTGTGACACAATGCTGAGCATCCTCTCCCACCCCATTTGTTCAATGTGGATGTTTTACCATCTTTGCCATCCCATGTCACCTCCTAGTTCCCTCTACAAGCCAAAATCCCATGATGAATTTGGACTCCTGATAATCTTAAAAACATATCTTTGAGTTGTTTTCATTAGCCTTCTGCTTTTTTTAAAGACATACTCAGACTGAACCTTAAAGCTTTTCACCATGAGAAGTGAGAAATACACTACTTTTCACTTTTTTGAAAATGAAGATGTTCACAACTCATATTCCTATAAGAACTGAAGTTTTAAGAAAATAAGACTTGAGGTCCATGGTGAAGCCCCAAGCACTGGCAAACCTGCAGGAGACTGAGGCTGCAGCATGACACTTCTCTTCCCTTTGGGCAATTTATTCTAGAACTGAAATAAATTAGTCATAAACCAAACGTTGCTTCTATTAGAACTTCATTATTAAAAAGTCTCCCTCCCAAATACACAATTCTCACTACTATAATTCTAATAAAATTATGAAAATATTAATGAAGATACAAGAAATAGAAACTTACTGGCAATAAAAGCACTAAGACCTGTGGATCAGATGCTTTAATGACGCAAACTGATGGACTGCTGGTGACTCTAATGGTGTGATACCAGTTTACACTGGCAGAAGATTTGGCCATGGCTGATGAGATGTGTAATATTAGGACTGGACTAGCAAGCAGTTTTCCAGTGGTGTAAGCTGAATTCAGTATCAGTCAAGAAGTAAACGGTATGCTTCCCAAAAAGTGGAGTCCCAGTGATGAAGCTTTGTCTTGGAGATTTCCAATTTGACAGAAAAAGGGATCTTAGAGTTCAGTGCAAAGGTGAGGCAAGCTTTACGTCCTGCAGCTGCGCATCTCAGAAACCTCTGCGCATGGGCACTGCGTTAAATTTATTGGACTTGCTGTGTGTGAACACACAGCCCGGGGCATACGCTGCACCTCCCATGTAGCCGCGGTTGTACCTGCCGAGTACTCGCTGTTTGCAGGTCCTCCTCGGGTCTGTCAGGAGTTAAGACAGCACGTTTCTGCTGTAAAAAGGTGTTAAGCAGACAAGATGCAGGGAGTAGCCCTTTTGTCAGGCAACAGCAGGGCAACCTTGTGTCCTAAAGTTTTAGGGAACTGCTGTGGTCCTACGCTGGTGATGAGGGAAAGAGCCGACAGGAGAGTCATGATGTGAAGAAGAAATAAAATGGTGAACAGTGGAAAACAGGAATTCAAATAGAGTTCATTATGTAGTTTCCACTCAGGAGTACCAATGTGGCATTCTGGAGCATCACCTCTGGAGAGATGGCAGAGAAAGACTGAAGTGAGAGTAGCCGGGGTGAAGGGAGCCAAAGGCTTCCACTGCTCTCCTTGGCAGGTGCTGGAAGAAATAGGCTGGAAATACGGCAGTGCCAAGATGTGGTGGTGCTTGGATGTCTCAAGGGCCCGGAAAACAGAAAATTAAAACAGAAAACTCGTTGTTCAGCATTAAAACAAGCTATGGCTACACTCCTCTCATGGGGTAAAAGCCATCCCATCCAGTCGGGAGCCCTAACGCCAGCTGGGACGAGGTACAGCAGAGGGGAAGATGCTGCTTCGCAGGGCAGGGGAAGCTGAGCTAAGGTCTGGTAGCCACCACTCTCACGAAGGCATGCTTCATTATACCGCTCACTGCCCTGCACCACAGTTCATCACCTAATCTGGTGCAGGTTTTCTTTGCCTGTTAACACAGCGTGCTTTATTTTATACACAGACCCAATGCTCAGGAGAGCAAAGTCTTGGCTTTTGGCTCTTGACTCTTCCTGGGCCTCCAGAAGAGGGTCTGCATCACTGTTCAGCTGGAGAAGGACCTCAAAGGCTTTCAAACCTCAGCTCAGAAGTCACTTATGCCCAAATAACCCCCCGCTGCAGTCACCTGAATGCCACTGGGGACACTCCAGATCCAAAGCATGGTGAAACACAGGAGCTATCTCCATTGACTTTGATGAGCCTTCAGGCTCCCCAGAAGACCGGTGACAAACCCAGTGCCCTGGAGCAAACTGGTGCAGAAGAGGAGAGCTTGTACCTCCCATCCCAGGGTCTCCAAATCCTTGCAGCCAAGTCCAAGCAGAGAGCTTCTTCATTACCAAGTGCTGCAGACTCTGAGCCCAGAAGGTTGGCCTGTCTGCTGCTACTGCTACGAGACACTGGACTGCTCACTTAATCCTCTCCCTCGCTCTCTTTTTCTTTTAAATAGTTGCGGTTTGCTGCTTTCTGTTGTCTCAATCCTTGTTCAAGGCTCACCCTTTGCCTGAATTGTGAGGGAATAACCTGCGACAAACTGCCATCGCTCTCAGCAGGCAGCAAAGATCTCCCTGACACACGCTCCCCAGGCAAGGAGATGTCGGCACCTTCTG
This sequence comes from Steatornis caripensis, assembly GCA_013398225.1. Lineage (NCBI taxonomy): Eukaryota > Metazoa > Chordata > Aves > Caprimulgiformes > Steatornithidae > Steatornis > Steatornis caripensis. The sequence goes on along the minus strand of VZSC01008124.1, from coordinate 264,074 downwards.
GACAGAGAGCTCAAAAGGGACGTAATGAAGCAGGCCCATGCAGGCAAAGGATGGAAGGGGAAACGGAACACATGCAAAAATTCATTCCTGAGCTGATGTCAAAGGCCAGCTGGATCTAAAGGCAATGACAGAAATTAAAGGCAAGCCGCTTGTCTCTGGTCTGCCCCATGGATCTCCTTTCCTGCCTTCACCAGTTGTGATCTGGGATCTGCAAAATGCATCCTGAGGTCTCTGCCAAACGCGCTATGAAAGTGCAAAGTCCCGTGGGGCAACGCTGGCGGTGACAGCACACTGCGGTGTGCTGAGCACACACTGCCCGTGTCCCCCAGTGAGCTCCTGCTCCTCGCCCAGCGTGAGCTCGGCCAGCCCCCAATGAGAAAAAACCAAATATCCTCACTTCAGGAGAAACAGGGCCAGGAGGACTCTAAAGGCCTGAGCAAGCACCTCCCTGTCAGACCTGTGTATGGGCTGCAGGTCCTGCCAAAGGGAGTGACAAGCCTTGCTTTCCCCATAGCTCCTCGGGGGGTTTGCCAGACCACCCCCTTCCCAGGCCAGACAGCTCTGGCTCTCCTTACAGCTCTCCCTGTTCCCTGTGATGCACGACATCTGGGAACTCTCATATATCCAGTGGGCAGGCTCATTTATACAGTGTTTGAAAAATAGATGGTGTATGAAGTGCAATTTGGTGTTGTAGCAGAGTGCTGTCCCCCTTGGGGTGTCAGGGCATTTGATTAAAACCCTTTTATGGGAAATCGATATTTTACTCATTACAACTTTCACTCTCAGACCTAAAAACTACCGAGATGGACTTGTAAGATGCTGCACTACATGCATGCACACACAGGCCTATTCATTAGGGAAGTAATCCCTTAGGATTTATTTTTCTTTCATAAGCACACACAGAGGTAAATAAGCAGTGAGAAGGTGTCTTTCGAACGCGTTAGCGACGGGCTGCAGCAGGGATGCACTATTTACTGCTAGATTAAAGGCTCCCAGTTAGAAACACTGCCCCAGATCATCCCAAACGAGCCTGGCCAAGGTGAGAAGAGGCAATCATCTCGGACAAAACTCTTCCAAGGCCAAAACAGCCTAAGGCTTTGAATTATACTCAAGGGCAGTGGCTGACACAGGAGACTGGAGAGACGCTCAGTTGAATAAAATGACTAAAGCACTGACTTGAGATTCATGAGATGAAGAGTTGACTTCTGCTTCTGCCTCTGCCCCCATGGGGACCCCGGTGAGTCCCTTTGCAGCGCTGTGCTTTGGTTTTCCTATCTGTACAATGGGCTGAAGACAAGGGCCTCCTGCAGGGTAACACCCGCAGACAGACTCACCTTAGGTGGTGGAGAATGAGGGGGACTTTTGATGGAATTTTGGCACGCAGACTGTTACCGGCCAGTCCCAGGCTCTTCCCAGGAGCGGGTACAGGGGCCACGGGCACGACTGGAGGCAGCATGGCACAAACTGCCTGTACAGCACATTGGGCTGCTGTTAATTACCAGCCCTGCAAACACCCAGCAGCTACAGGAATGAAACAAGCAGCAATAATAATAACAAAATAATATTTAATAATCCCTTCCCAAAGCAGCACTGATTTATTTCTCTAAGGGGTTGCTTTGCCTACTACAACCTGATCCGTTAGTGCTGAAACCATAGCAACAGCCCGGATTGTACCATTACACATACGGATGCACAGCCACTGTCATCCGCACCAGCACCAGCAACCTGCCTTGATTTTACAAAGACAAAAGATGTTCAGGTTCCACCCTAGAGGTTGCACCGCATCTCACAGACGTATGGACTGCAGGCGCTGCATGGCATGGGCTCCCCGGGCTGCTGGTCCCAGCACCACGGGGCTCGGGGTGCTGCGTGTGCTGGGACCATCGTTCTGATGTCGAATACCACAGGAAAAAGTAAAACAGAAAAAAGCAAAAGCAATGTATTTTCCAGTACAAACTGGGGCCAGAAGGGACCCTCTCTTACCAGAGAACTGGAACAGGTGTGAATCTAATTATGATAAAACCAATTTCCTTTCCACTCAACACCGACAAGGAGGCAGATGGACATGTCCAGTGCTGCTTTTTTCAAATTAAATTTTTAAATTAGATTTTTTTTTTAATTAAAAGTACCACATTCTAGTTTATTGTTGTTTACGGTGCTTTTGCTTTTATGACCCAGAATAAGGGACGCAAGGGCAGCATGGCAAATGATGCACAAGGAGAGGACAGGTCCCCAGTCCAACCCAGACCTGTGCTCCTTATGCCGTACCACTCTTCTCTTATGCATCTCCACTATGGACTGACTCCGTCCTGCAAAGCTCAGAGTAAACTTTATCACCTTCTGTTTAAAGCAATTCAGCTACTCAACCCAGCAGCAGAAACAGTAACATGTGACAAAACGACGAACTTCTCAACGAGATGAAGGGAACAAAGTGACCGGAGACGGCAGAACAAAGGGTCAGCATTATCTGGGGGTTATTTTTCTATTTTTTTTTTTTTCTTTCAAAATACAAAATTTCATTAGCATTTGAAAGCACCGAATATTTTCTGCTTGCTCCCTGGAGGTTAGGAAGCGGGAAGGAAAAGTTTGTGAACATTTCACAACTATCCTATGGTTTATTCTTGGAAAAACATCAGGTGTTTAAAACAAGTCTGAGGGTTTTGTGCACAAGCGGCGCGTACATAATTATGCTGCTTTGCAGTGGGATGAGCATATATGAGAAATGCCTCAATTTAGAGAAAATGTAAGTGGGTTGAGGTTTCTATAGGATGAGTGGGATCAGATGAAGGGATTTTTGAAGGGGACCTAGTTGGTTATCTGGGGACAATCTCACTCGCAGTGAAAGCAGGCTGGCAGAGCTCAGCTCGGTATTGGCTGCTGTAGACAGTCAACACCAGCCTGACTCTGATCTGATGTTCATCTGTGCTGTGCTATCTTCCACGGCTCCTTTGCAGAATCAGTCACACTCTCGCAAAGCCAAAAAATGAAATAATTTGTCTGGGTAAAGACATTCAGACAAGAAATCAACACAAAATCAAGTATCGCTGCTCCAAGGGAGAGCAAATGACTCCTCCAAAGACACTCTTCAGGTCAATCCGGATTATCTCCGCGCCCATGTCCAGGAAGAAATATCCTTCTAACATTGGGATCGCAAGGGAGCAGCTCTGCCCTTCACCAGCCACCTTCCCCACGCTTCAGTGTGCGTCTCAGTGGTGCAATGACCAGATTTAAACCTCAACACAGCATTTGCCGACCCGCTCCGTGGCTGCACAGGGAGATGAAGCCTGCGGCTCGGGGAAGACCAGCTCCGCAGCCCCCCACACTTATGTGGTTGGGAGCACAGCGGCGCAATAAGCCAACAAGCCGTCTCTTGCCGTCCACAGAGCAGCTCTGCGGGGCTGGGGACCTACAGGACACATCCTACACGGGCTACTTTTGGGTGATGGGCATTTTAAGGCCCATAAGGCTAAAGGTGGCTAATGACTTCCTCTCTTTCAGCGACGCTCAGGAACAGGTACATCCATTCATGCAATGTCCCCCTCGACTGGACAGAATAAATCCCCGGTGCCTCCTGACTCTGCACACGACAATACGGATCTGATAAGCCATTCACAGTCCCCCTGCCCCAGTAATTTTAGGATTTGCCACTGAGGGATTTTTGTCATTTTGAGAAGCTTAGAAATGGGACGGGAGCCCTGCTGCTTCCCAGTGCAGGCAGGATTTACAGGCAGGGGTAGGGGAAGGCAACCTTATGAGATTTATAAATTTTTTTCTTTAAAAAGTGTCATTTTCTGTTTACTGACCTGGTTTCCAGCCTCACATCTGCACGTGTACTCGCAGGCACCCAGACTGAGGATTAACAGCAAGCAGGCAGGGTGCTTTTTATTTTGTTTTAAAGGTATTAAGAGCAAAACCAGACCTGTCTCCTATGCACCCCAGTGAAACACATCTGTCAGGGTCCCCACGACATTCGAGGCCAGACACATCACGGTGACTTGTGCAAGCGCATTGAGGACCTGAAAGCATCTTTCACGACAGGGCAGCTCTCGCAACAGATAGTGGGAGACCAAGAGCAGTCACACGGAAATCCAACATATGGCTCAAAGCAAACACACATCCGACCCCATCCCCTTTTACAGGCGTCCTCTCTGCTCACAGACCCTGCCCGTGGCTCCCCTGCCTCAGCAGGCGCAGTGACTCAGGAGGCTGGCGACCTCTGGGGTGATTTTGGGCTGTTTCTCACCGGGCGTGCAACGTGCTGCTCGGTGAGTCATGGCGCAGCCAAGGCAAGCAGAGTCGCTGCAGGGCGCGGGGCAGCGTGCTGAGATCTTCTGTGCCTGGCAAGGCGTGAGTGTTAACCCACATCTGCACTGAGGGTGCCCAGCTGCTGGGGGACGTGCGTTTCCAGGGGCTGGGTGGGTTTCCCTGGACCACTTCTCTTCTTTTCATCTCTATTATATGTAGAATATGGCAGTTCCCGGAATCACGGCTTCAGAGGATGGACAGGGTGAAAACCTCATGTCAAGGACGAAATCCAGGACAGAAGGATGACACTGCGACAGTATGCGTATTCTGAACCTGCTCCTGGCCAACCTGAAAGCTGCTGCTGCTACTGTATCTTAGACATAAATTCCTACAAGTTCCATAAAAATCAGTGGCTGGGAAGAGAAGACCTCTAAGAAGGTCTTAGAGACTCTCTTGGGTAAGACTGTAAAATAAGCGCAGCCCTTTTTAGACATGAGGGAAGTGATAAGGAGGAGTGCGAGGTTCTGAACAACCCAGTTGCAGAAAACCTTTCAGGCTGAGCTCATTACGCATGAGAAAATCCATGCCTTAGCCAGACATTTCCTCCTGCACAGACTCCCTGGTGCCTGGCAATGTCTGAATCTCTTCCTACCATTAGGGTATTTGTGTTTCATACTCATTTAGATCCACCGATATCTAGGAAGAGTTCAGCGCATGCTGAAACCTGAGCACAATTCAGTCAAAAAGTCCATGAACTGACACCAAAAGTTGGTCTGCGTGACCTTCGGTAGCACCAGCTGCTCATGAAACTCCAGGTTCTGCCCTGCACTCACAGAAGCCAATTAACTGTTCCATTAACTTCAGTGGAGCAGGATTAGTCCCTAACGAAACACCACGATGACTTTATTTGGTGTTATTCATCCTATGGAAAACATTGCCAGGTGACAATGCTCAGTTAAAAAATTACTACAGAAGTATTACCAAAGGATTTACAAACCCTTCTATTTTCAGGATGAGTGAAAACAGCAGGTACGTATTTTAGCTACCTTCTCCAAAATGCCTTGTAATCTCAGGGTTAGCAGAGCAGCATGATTTGGGGTGAAACATTACATCTGGTGACATACAGGTAGTTTGACTAGAGGCAATAACAGTTCTTGAAAGTCCAGGGTACTGCACAACTTGGCAAACGTCATGGTTGTATATAGACTAAGTCTGACATCACTTGTTCGAGAAGACAACCCACCACCTGGAAGGCACTTACAAACAAGGCCTTGGAAGTCTTTCAAGTTTGAGTAGGAAGTGTAATCTTTTCCCCAAAACTGTATCTCCTTAAGGACCCCGCTGAGTGAAACCATTTTCTCTCTCACTGAACTGTCTCGAGCTAACTGCCAGCAAAAATAAATGGGGAATAAGCGTTGCTTAAGGAATGGGCCTCCAACACCAGTAGCTCAAACAGCTGTTCCCATGTTATTTGTTACTGACTTTTTGATTTTCCCTGAGGGTGAAAAAGCATTGATCAAAACCTGCTGAACAACAAAAGAAAATACATCCAGAAATGCAGGCACAGCACTGATGCCAAAGCGCAGCCAGAAGGAACATGAGCTTGATTCCTCTCGCACGCAGCAGCTATTACCGAGCAGGCTGCGGAACACAGCTGGGACTCTGGCAGGGGCTGGGAACAAGCACGTGGACCTGCCGGTCCTCCGAGCTCACAAAGTACTTGGAGAAACAAACCCGCTCCTTGCCGCCGCAAACAGTGGCCACAGTCTGAACACACCAATATTTAGTGTAAGGAGGAAAACGAGTATGCACGGGGGAAATCCAGCCTCTGGCTCCACGCTCCCACCCTGCGCTGGCAGGATGCCACCAAGACCCAGCACAGGCACATGTCTGTGCTTCAGTTTTGGGCACAGGACCGACATGTCCAACGAGTCCATGACACCCTCACTGGCTCTGACTATGCCTAGGGACACCTAGACGGGGCAGGACACTATGGTTTCATGACGAAGTCAACGAAACTGCAGCATTTCTTTAAGAGCAATGAATCACTCCCTTGAAGTCGGCTCCATAAGAAAATGCTTTGTTGCACAGAGATGCTTTCCTACACGAGGGCCTTACTAGAGGGTTTACTGGCTGAAGCTAAACGCTGCTGTGCCGTGAACGTCCCATAATTCAACGCACGTGCACTCAAAGTTTGACTTTAAAAAAAATCTCTTCTAAATATATCTTAATCTGGGGTTTACAGCTATACTGTTATTTTTAATTTGTATAAAAGAAGGTTTTAAGATACGAAATTCCACAAAAGATGGAAGTCCACAAATTCACAAAAATCTGTGATTAAACGAAGATGCCAAAATGGTTGTTCCTAATTGGGGAAACTTCTGAAATTCCTGAGAGGTGCTTAGCAGCTGCAACAAACAGAGCTAATAAACACCTTCCACTCCTACAATCGGTGCCATGCACTTTGGAGTAGATACATTCCCAGCAACGTTAAATTACGTTCGTTAGAAAAATCATTAAATTTCTTTTGATTAAGTGTCGGGAATAAACTGTAGATGAATGATGGAGATTTTAATGAGTTCAAAGTCCATGAAATAATTTTCTTCCATGGGTCAATTACAATTTCAAAGCAAAATTCCTATGGGACCAATTTGCTGGGAGTGCAAAGAGGCTTTTGTTCTGCAGCTCCCAGCTGCTCCTCACGCTGCCTGACCCTGCTGGTGTTTGCTTAGCTGCGATTTCCCTTACTCAAATATGACGCTGAATGCTCCAGCAAAAAGCTCTGGGGAGTAGCTTTCTCTTTCTGACTTGTAATACATATTTTGGTGCTATTACTTACAAAAGAAAAAAGATAAATGTCCTGCACAATGAACACTTCCCACCGATTTCTGAAACTATCCAGGGATTTTTGCAGGCATGTTATGCAGACAAAGATGTCAATGTAGTGTGGGTAATAAGAGCTCTTCCTCAGACAGTGAAGGTACGGGATTGTTGCTGACGTACAGAAAGAGGTCTTACTGACACAGGTCACAAAAGGTGCCTTTCACAGTGCCATACAGTGTCGACCTGCAGGCAGAAAGTACTGGACCCAAAGCATTGAGAACATGCCCATGTTTTAGTCCCAGACATATCTGTGTAAGCTAAACATTCACAGTAAGGATGACACAGTGACAGGATCCATGTGTGCATCCATCTCACTGGGTTTCAACGGGAACTCGAAGCTGCTGTTGGATGTCCGTTGTAAGACAGGCTTCAGTCCCCCGAAATCCCAGCAGAAAGGCGTCAGCCAGCTTCAAAACCACTTAGAGAAACATGACATCTCCTGCTAGCTCCAACAACCACAAGAACATCCAAACTGCTGGCCCAGGTCAAACCAAAGATCCATCCAACCTGCCTCTACGGGAGCCTTGGAGAAGAGTACACAGGACAGTGTGTGAGCAGGGTGACACTGTGTATATCCATTAATTTAATAGAGTAACTGAAGAAACATGGCAGAGAAGGCAGAACATGTGACTCTAGTCCTACAGAGGTGGCAGCAGCAGTGACACAGAAGAGGTGATAGCCATGCAAAATAGAAATGAATTAAGCCCTACCCCGTTATTCCCGTGGGTGAGCTATGCTGGCACGCAGGGAGCACGCATAGCCACGGCGGCAAGGTTCCTTACAGCACAACCTGGCTGAGTTCTGCTGCAGTTAACTGAAGTCTCATCGATTTGTCCTTGCAAATCTGGGCACAGCATCTAACCAGCACAACTAGCACTGCAACAACGCTCTCATCCCATGAAGAGACTTAACTGACAAGTAAAATTACTAAAAATAAAATTGGTTCTGTCCTAGCTCAAACCAGGACAGGCCGGAGAGTTGGGCAGAGAGGAATTTGATGAAGTTCAACAAAGGCAAGTGTAGGGTCCTGCAGCTGGGGAGGAACAATGCCAGGCACCAGTGCAGGTTGGGGCTGACCTGCTGGAGAGCAGCTCTGCGGGGAAGGACCTGGGAGTGCTGGGGGACAACAGGCTCACCAGGAGCCAGCAATGGCCCTTGGGGCCGGGGAGGCCAATGGCATCCTGGGGTGCATTGAGAAGAGTGTGGCCAGCAGCTCGAGGGAGGTGATCCTCCCCTCTACTCTGCCCTGGTGAGGCCACATCTGCGGTGCTGTGTCCAGTTCTGGGCTCCCCAGCTCAGGAGACAGGGAACAACTGCAGAAAGTCCAGCAGAGGGCAATGAGGATGGTGAGGGGACTGGAGCATCTCTCTTATGAGGAAAGGCTGAGAGCCCTGGCTCTGTTCAGCCTGGAGAGCAGAAGGCTGAGAGGGAAGCTCATCAGTGCTGATCGATATCCAAAGGGCGGGTGTCCAGAGGACGGGGCCAGGCTCTTTTCAGTGGTGCCCAGCGCCAGGACAAGGGGCACCGGGCACAAACTGGAGCAGGGGCAGTTCCACCTGAACGCGAGGAAGAACTTTGCTGTGAGGGTGCCCAAGCCCTGGCCCAGGCTGCCCAGAGAGGCTGTGGAGTCTCCTTCTCCGGAGAGATTCAACCCTGCCTGGATGTGTTCCTGTGCCCCCTGCTCTGGGGGCACCTGCTTTAGCAGGGGGTGTGCTGGGGGATCTCCAGAGGGCCCTACCAGCCCCCACAACTCTATGATTCTGTGACCTGGTCTTTGATTTAACCATTTACATGTCCAGGTGCTGCTCTGGCATGTAACACATCAGATTCAAAATAACATGGCATCATTTCTGCTGAATCCGTTCCTCGCTCAGTAGGATGCACTAAAAAATAGGACACCCATTCTTCAAAACCTTCTTAGCATGTCAGCTTCTGCAACTTCTACAATAAAATACAGCACCAGACTCAATGATAAAATAAGACATGACCTCAAGTGCTGCTTGGTTCAAACCTCTCCCTGGTGGAGTGAACTCCCAGATTTCTGTTTCTCCATCTAAGGCTTTATTTTCACTCCCCGCCAGCATGGCTCTGCCCTCCAGCTGAAGACTGAAACCTCCAAAGTAGAGAAAAAAAGTGGCTGACACCTCCTCAGCCTCGGTTTGCAGCCTGGAATATTCAGTTAAATTGCCATTCATTTCCACAGCCATTAGTGCAGCAGGCTGGGTGCTGCCATCAGATCAGGCTGAGCCTTAATTCTGGTCTCAGAATATTTTGTGATTAAGCATCTTCCCAGCTTCAGACCCTACTACCCCTCTCGGCTCCTTCAGTGGAAACACTCTATAGGATGGGATCTTAACTCAAAGCCTTTGCTATAAGTTGACCCTTGCTACCCACAGGATAATCCTTGTGGTTCTTTCGAATCTTGACGGACGACCTGCTGTGCCCATCCCACTCAGCGACACCTTCCAAAGTTCCCCTGTACCCACACATGCTTACTTCATGTATAATTTCCCAGACTAACAGATTTTTCCTAAGGCTTTGAACTCAGAAAACACACTGTTCAACTGGTTTATTACCCAAAGCGCGGGCATTTTTGAAAACGTTCCCACAAAGCCTTGGCTAAAACCAAGACAGCCTTCATTTACTGCACTTTCTGTATCCCCCAAAGAGTGAAAATCTCGCCAAGTCCCAAAGATGAGGACATTAACCAACTCCATTTTATAAATACAGATCAAACACATTCACAATTTTATGGCAACGATGCCATTCGCTTAACACAGGTCACTGAACATGCACTATATGGCCATGATGAAATCCAAGCCCTTCTGACCTGGGCTCGATACAGGCTACGCCTCCCATTAATGTGCGGTGCTGAGGACTGTGGATGGAGCCAAGCTGGGATCTCTGAGATCATATTTTGCAGAAGCTGAAAAGGAGCTGGCTGAGCAAAGCAGAACATTTAAACATGTCCTCTGAATACGACTACTAATTTTTGAATGACTCTGCTTCTCTGTGAGTAAGCACGTCTGCAGAAAGGAAACACAAGTCATACGCCCTGGTGCTCTTGCACGCCCCAGTGGCATTGCATCTCCACTAGAAGTGGTGATTTCGGTAACTAATCACAAAGTGGGGTCAATGCATGTGACCTATCTACATATTCAGATTTTTTTGTGCATTAAGGATTTCAGATCAGTGTTTACCAGGGAAGAAACGCTAACCAGCTGCCAGGTGTGCACAACAGAGGTCTAACGCGATCCATGTGAAATACTGCGCTCCACAACACGACGAAGGGGCAGTTTGCAAGGTGCTCGGTATCCTGGTGCTGATCCAGGAAATCAGTTAATTATTTCCTTAAATCCATGCACACAACTAGCCTAATCACATGCAACAAGACATCCCTCCAGCTTAAGTGTTTTGCTGGACCGGCTCCCTGATATAAAGTATAAAGCCAGGCGCTCTGTGCAGAACACAGAGGGATTTTGATTAAATTCTTCTGACAAGGAAGGAAGGAGGGAGAAATGCAGCCTTTATCTAATGCCCTCCTCAGTTTATAATTTATATTCAAAAAAGCTGCGAGCTATGGTCTTAAGTAAGGAAGGAGATTTGCATCGCCCATGGTGTCCCTCCCCCTCTGCCCACCACGCCGCATTCACATGAGGTCTAAAGAGGAATCAACCTTGTCTCATCTTTTCAGGCGAAAAGAAAAAAACTGACGGATTGTGCTTTCTCGGAGGAGGGACAAGATTGTGTGACTGAGGCTTTCCCACTGATTTCAGATGCCCCGAGGGACCAGTGCATGCCTGCAGAGAGCTGGTCCTTGAACTGCCGCCTCCCAGGAGCAACCCTTGCAGCCCATCGGGTGCGTCCAGCTAAGCAGAACGACCTCCAGATCCGCTGCGAACCTCACCTGAAGCTATTCAAAGCATAGGGGAAAGACACTGTACCCATAAAGATGGGGTTTCTGCACAGTTGGAGGCGTTGAATTTGCCCAGTGGGCAGGGTGATAAGGGGAATTATCTCAATCTACCAGCAACACCCCAGCTCTCTCCCCTCTAACCCTCCCCACACGAATCAACACCCTAAAACCTTGGCTAGACAGACCTGACCTCCTTTCCAGCTACCTGCTTGTAATGACCAAAACGACCATTTATCTTTCCCTCAGCCTGCAGAGCAGCAAAGACTTCAGCTACAGTAATGACCTGGTAATCACCAGATGGTAGCACGGCTGCAAATGCTGCAAAATCCAGTAGACACAGCCCTGAAATCCTGGGCTTTGCTGAGAGCCTCAACAAACCCCATGTCTAAAGGAAAGCAAATCTCCCCAAAATCGAGCTGTGGAGATCAGTACTCGAAAACATCCCAGACCAGCAGAGGAGAAGGCATTGCGAAGGCCAGCGAAGGCAGCAGGCGCATCACGGCATGGCACTGATGGCTCNACCTGGTAATCACCAGATGGTAGCACGGCTGCAAATGCTGCAAAATCCAGTAGACACAGCCCTGAAATCCTGGGCTTTGCTGAGAGCCTCAACAAACCCCATGTCTAAAGGAAAGCAAATCTCCCCAAAATCGAGCTGTGGAGATCAGTACTCGAAAACATCCCAGACCAGCAGAGGAGAAGGCATCGCGAAGGCCAGCGAAGGCAGCGGGCGCGTCACGGCATGGCACTGATGGCTTCTTCAGCGGTGCGGCACGGACACGCCGTGTCCGGCCCTCAGCGCCCGCGTGGGCTCTAGGCTGCTCTGGAAACTCCCAGCACTTCAGCTTCCACAAGATGGCAACTCCCTCCTGCGTGTTCCCACCAGCACTTAACACAGGGGTTTTCTTAAGAGGTTTAGAGGAGGTTTACGCTGCTGCCTGCTTTGAACACATTGAACGCGCATAAATGCTACGATGTTTCACTAAATTTGGCTGCTCTGAATTCATCTGCCTCCCAGTTCTTCATTCACCCCAAGCCACTTTCTGCATTATTTAACCTCCAGTAGCCTGTCCCTTCCTAAGTGCTGGACCAGCACCGTGAGTCCCCGAGATGCCGCAGCATGGGGCTCCTGCTTTGCTGCCCCGGAGGGCAGGACCAGCAGCCTGGCACCAGAGCAGGCTCTCAGGCTCTGTCAGAGAAGAACCTGGGGATCTGCATTCAGGTCCTCATTCAGCCGCCGGCCTCACGTGGAACCCTAGGCAGCTGTTTAACCTTTCCTGGGTCTCGATTCCCATCTATAAATGGAGTTAATGCAGCCATGTCTTGCACTTCCACTGCTAATTCATTAATCATTTACGACTGCTTGTCACTGCCACCCTTTCGCAGGGAGATCAGATCCCACCCTGAAAAGACTTCCACGAAAGTCACCAAGTGAACAGCAAACCCGCATCAGAGGCTGCTCAATTCTCCTTTTTTTTTTTTTGCTGTGGACATAGCTCCCTGCAGACTTGTACTTTGTAACACATTCGCATCACTGTCCCTTTTAACGTGCTTTAAAATCTGGGGTCAGGTAGAGAAGAAGAGAAAATGCCTGCTACCTTCAGAAAATAAAAATGCTATGCTTGCATGGAGTAGTAACATTTTTCACCTCCAAATCAATTTTTGAGTCTTTCTGCCTATGCACACACATGCACGGGGCCGCTCAGAGAGGGAGCTGTGTAGTCTTAGCAACCCTCTGCCTACAAACAAGCCAGAAATATTTACCAGGAACAAAGACAGTAAAGAATGAGAGATGCTGATTAGACCAAGAAACAAACTAAAAAACCCCTTTCACAACTGACCAAGGCCATTAGCTGTGACTCAGAGGCAAGACTAAGCTTTAGGATTATCCCACTTAAAGCTTCAGAAGAAAATTCAATTAAATTACAGTCTACCTTGATGGCCACCCTTGGCGGGACAAAATGGGCGTGCCAAGGAAGGCCGGGCCGGGCCGGGCCAACTAATTGAAGCAAACTGGTATGAGTTGGGGGGAGGAGAAGAGGGGGAAGGAAAAAGGATGTGTGTTGAGGGATCGGAGACAGGAGACGTACAACCTAGAGCAGATACTGGAGCAGCTGGCACATACCAGTTGCAGGAGACAACTCAAAGAAAGGAATTACGAGATAGACAAGGAGAGCCTAGCACAACAAAACCCCGAGTCACTCCTTTCAAAACCAAGCGTCAGTAAGCAGTCCCCAGCAAGGTAAGTAGTACAACCTGACCTGGCGATCCGCAGTTTGATTACAGCTCGATTTGAGCAGCACTGGGAAGCAGAAGGCTGGAGAGTTAAGCGGCTATAGCTCCCCTGACACGGCACTTGCTTAAGGAGCTGGCCACCAATACCGAAGCTGGGAGATGTCTCAGCGTGCTGCTGGCGTGCAGCTGATGAAAATGGTGGGGCACGCACAACCCCAAGTGAGTGACCCACCTGCACGTATCTCACTGAGATTCATCGCTTTGGAGGTCTCCCATCACCCAGCCTTGCTCTCTCCTAGGAGCTCTGCACCATCCACTTCTAACCCAGCATCTGTTTCTCTCCAGTCCAAGCCATGCAGCCAGGAAAGCTCATTTTGGGAGTATTCCTCTGCCTCCTCCTCACAGCCTAGCAGTGCAGGCTCAGCACACAGCATGGACCTCTCAGACCTCCTGCCTTTTGCTCCCCTCCTCCTGCTCTCCTGGCTCGCCTGGTTTCTCTCCATAGTTGATGCAAAAACAATGCAGGGTGGAGAAGCAGCATATGCCAGCGATCCAGGCTGTTCGCATTTGGCTGCACAGTGTTCTTGCTACACACCCTGTAACTGCTTGGTCAAAGGAGCACCGGTGTGTGATCCACGGGGCCAGGTCCATCATACCATCAGGTACCTGACTCCCACCTAGAACTCTGTGTGTCCACAGGGAGACAGGCTCTAAATATCTCCGTGTCACGCAGATGAAAATACTAAAGCCTAAACTGTAGATATGAAAAGCATGTTGGGATCTGACAGTGGGCTTCCTGTTTGTTATGCAAATACAGGAAATTCTCTACAGTACTTAAAAAACCCCAAACAAACCAAAAAACTAACCTGCTACTCGAGCATTCAAGACGAAATCTTGCTGGTCATTAACTGCTGCCTGCTAAATGGACAGGCAGTCTTTATTAACGAACAACTGCAGCAGAAAAATCAAGTGACAACAGAGCTCAAGAGCTAAAATAAATCTTAGAGACACTCTCCAGCCAACGCAGTAGAAACACAAGGGTTTTCCAGCAATTTGTGATGCCTGTTTAATAGCAGGGTGAAGGGCATTAAGAAAAGAAATTGGCTGGGCAAGCTTTAACTACACTGAACAGATCACCTTAGGTTAGCAAAGCTGTAGTCAATACCCAAGCCTTCAGATTTAGACTTTCAATCAAGTGCCTAATTAACGGAGCCTAGGAAAGCAAGGTTCTGAAATTTAATGAGACACTCAACACAGAGCTAAGCGCTTCAGATATCTAAGCTTTCAAAAAGCATGAGAGGGTGATAAAAAAAAGTGAAGATTATGCAAATATAACCCCTCTTTGGGTCCACTGTAAGGTTTGCTGTAAAGAAACGAGGATGCACCATCACTAGAATGGCTCTGAGACGGTGATGGGAGCATTTATTAAAGGGCTTGATCCTTGATGGCTGCAGAGCCCCACAGCTGCTTTGATTTCAAGAGGATACCCCAGATTCCCATCTGCTATAATGACTGCACTACCAGAGTGCTGCCTCCTGCAGCACACTTTCCCTGGGTATCTTCACCGGCAGGAAATGGATCTTCTCTGGTGAAGCAGGTTGGAGGAGCCGGGAAGCGACCACCAGCCATCGTGGCACCTTCGAGACAGTTACAGAGAAGTTTGGGTCACTTTGGGTCTCTCCTTTTCTCCCCTGCATATTCTGATGGGAGGATAACAACGCAAAATGCCCAAGCAGAGCTAGAGGTGCCCTCGGTCGTTGGGTGCATCGCCCTGCACAGGGAGACTGGTGGTTCCAGCCCAGAAGATACTCAGTGCGGGTTTAGGTAAACACCTCCTCATTGGCATTGCCTGTCTGGACACATTTGTGAGCACAGCAGGTCCCCAGAACAGCCAAGGAAGAGAAGTAATGTCACAAAAGCACCAAGAAGCAAGGCTGGGAGAAACGAACTTCAGATCAATACAAACTCCTGTGTGCGCTTGCATTTGGCCTGATCCTAAGCTGGCCCTCCCAAGAGGGGTTAAACAGACGTGGTTGAGGAGTTTGGTGGGGCACCAGATTACACGGGAGATGATGTATCTGTCTTGGTTTGTTACACAAGAAAGGTCTTACATCGACTGCTGAGTAATCATGCTGATTCAGTTTAAGATCTCAGCTCAAAATATTGCCAAAACTGAGCCAGATGTTGACCCACAGTCTTCTCCAGAGGCTTATTTACAAAGGCAATAATAAACGGGTTGACATGATTTTAAACTGACATTCATTCTGCATCTTCAATGGGAGGAACACAGACCGGGATTTTACAGTTGGCTTTAGCGGAGCAGAGTCAGTGCGGAGCTGTTAATCCAGACTCAGACTGCTCGCTGCGAAGAATTGCTCTGTGCAGTGTCTCGCACTCCACATCCAAAAGGGTCGGTGGGTCTGATCGTACAATAAATAACACCACTGATGGGTCAGCGCAAGCCGGTGGGGCCAGACACTGATCTCAGCAAGAGAGATAGCAACACGGACCTCAACAATGCTTCCTGCGGCTCTACAGATGGGTGAGGGAGATTCTCTTTGCTTGCTGGTGGACTGGAGAGTAGCAGGGCTTTAAACAACCACCTGGCAAAGTCATAGCCAGATCTCTTCCAACATCCTTCGTTCCTGCTATGCGAGGTGGGGGCCAGCAAGAGGACAGGTTTGGTGCTTGCAGCCCACAAGGTAGAAGGGAGCCTGCCAGTGCAAAGACCATGGCAGGAGGCTGCAGCCTGGAGGTGGAGGGGAGCTTCTAGCAAGGCTGGTTGAAGACGTGACCCTGCTCAGACCTGTGCTGCATCTTCCCACCTGCCCTCACGATCCTGGATTTGAGGCATTCAGGGGCTTCCTGCTCGACAAATATAGCATGGGGTCTCGGAGGCTGGGGGGGCTGCATGGCAGAGGGTGAGATCCAGACCCTTGGACAGGCAATTCTCGGGGCATGAGGCTTGCAGGACTTTTGCACTTCTGATTTGAAAGCTTAAACACTCAATTCAACATCCAAATTTTACGGATTAAAACAAAGGGGAGAAAGTGCAGAATACAGCTACAAAGACGACTCAAGGGTTGAAGAAAATGCTTGACAAAGAGAAAATTAAAGACTTTGTTCTGTTTAGCTTATCAAAAAGGAGATGGGAAGGTGATGTGATTACTCTGTGTAAGAACTTTCATCTGCATACAATACCAGATACGAAAGGGCTCTTTAATCAAAAGGGTACAGACAGAACAGGAATGCAAGCCAAAGCTCAACCAATTCAAATGAGATAAAGGGTATAAATTTTAACAGGGAGATGATTAACCACTGGCACAAGTGACAAGGGGGGCAGGGGAGTCGTTGACTGTTGACATCTTAACTGCATTTCCTTTTAGAAGAGATCCTTTAATCACACACAGGTTCCCAGGCTCAATCCTGGCCACAGCTGGGTTAGATTTTGAGTGAACGCCAGGAGGCAGAAGCAATGGCGGAGTGATGGTGATCGGTTGATGCCAACACCCTAGAGATCCCTCCAGGCTTCCGGTTAAGGAAATCCGTCCCCAGGGACACCTTCCCATCGCTCGGAGGCAGCAGGTTAACACTGCACTCATGGGAGACGCCAGCCTGCTGTGAGATGCTAGCTGGGGACCCCAGATTCAGGGACCCCAGCCCAGACACCGTCCATCTCCTCTGCCACCGACCACTTACGACACGCTTCACAGGAAAGCAGAAGAAGCTGTAAGCACTTGACTGTCTGTGTAAAACTGCAGCACCAAGTGAAATGTATTATTTGCTTCCTTAAATCACAGCCCTGCTTTTTTTTCACTGCTCTAAACATTAATGTCTACCCCTCGGCTCCATTATTTCCAGCAGTTCACACCCAGAGGATATATTCTGGCAATTTCTCCTGGTTCTGGTTTTTAAGTACAGTGAACAATTACACTCAACTGCATTCATAAGCCAACGTTAATGAGGCTCGTCGACACACTTTACTGATAGCAGCTGCTGCGCATCATATTATTGATCTGCGTGCTACAGAGATATTGCAAACCCTCTCACTAAAATCCGAGGTTCCTCCTTTGACGCAATCGCTACAGAGTGAGATGCGTGCGAGCCCTTCCGCGCTGCATCTCCTTTCACCGTCACCAAACGAGCTGCCTGGTCCTCCCCAGCTGGAGGTTCGAGGGGGCACCGGCTTCCCACCGAGGCCAGTGCATGGTCACTGCCAGGTCTCTGCACTTACATCCAGCGTTCCACGACTGGCTAAGCCTCTGCACGCAGGTGCCACCCTCTGCCCTGACGACATACTGGGAAAACTATGGACCAACACTCTGGAGCTCCACCTGAAACCCGTGGGGTACCTGCTTCTAAGGGTCATGTCCTCTACAGACCATTTCCAGGAGTAATGCAGGCTCAGCTCGGTTATTCCTCCAGAGGCTGGAGAAGCAAGAAAGATATATATCCTCCAACACCCGAGGACACACATCACCCACCGAGGGATTGCGTGTGGCTCCGTGGGGAACCAGTCAGCCTAAGCTGACGTGGGCACAGGCTGCTCTGCTCAGCCCAGGACTCGTTCATGCTGGCAGAGGATGCATCTGTATCTCCAGGACTGTATTAACGGAGCCACTGCTACTCACTGCTCTAACAATATTTACCAGAAGGCTGCTGAGTGCTCCTCGACAGAGCAAATATTTGTGCGTTACAGCCCGACTGTCCCACTAACCATGAACAGAATCCTCAGGAGATGGATCAATACATGGCTGAAAGGCTGAGGCTGCTCCTCAACAGCAGAGCCCCAGCCAAGGCCAATGGATCCTTTTTCACAGGGGTGACAAGGGGGGACGTGCCTGGGGACACTTCAGGGTACCCTCCTGAGGGGATCCTGAGGCTGCTTCTTGCTGCCACAGGGCTGGTCTTCAATAAAAGGCTGCTGCTGGGATTCCCCCAAACCCAGCCCTGAGCAGAGAGGACACAACGAGCAGCAAATAACTCCCTTACGGAAAAGCCCAGCTCCAAGTGAGAGGCTTAAAAAAAAAAAATCTTTCTGTAGGCACGATCCATGAAACCTCCTGGGCAAGGCTCCTTTTGGCTGTTAGAGAGATGGCAAGTTTTGGAGAGGTCTCCACTGAAGCCTGTTGTTCCCACCCCTGCGAAATGCTGGAGGTCGCTGCTGGCAGTAACTGGATCCGTTCCCTTTCCCTGAAGCCAGGAGTGCTCCTGCTTACTCCTGCGGATCCCTGTCGATGGGGTGGGAGTTGCCAGAGATGCCAGATTTGGGCATCGCAGGCTGCCCTGCATCAGGCTTCTGCCTACGCCACAGGGGTATGGAAGCCTGTGCTTGGACCCAGAGAGGACTCCAGCCCAGCTGCCCGACGCACAAAACAATTACTGCTAATTAGGAGGTGGATAAATAGGAACTGGTTGAGGAGAAAGGCTGTGGGGGCACAGACTGGCACTAAGGACGGGGACATAGGGTGAACCGTCGTCTTAGGGAGACAAGGTAAATGTTTTCAGCATCTTAAGAAGGACATTTAATAAGCTGTGATCTGCAAAAGCGCCATGCCCCTGTTTGTGTTTCATCTGAGGAAAGGCTGGGTATGGCGACGGCATTCAAGGACCCAAGTTTATTCCCTGCGTGCCAATTTGTCACTCTTATCTTCGGCAGCCCACGCTGTTCTGGCGGGGCTTGAAAGCAAATTTTGCCCTTGAAAAATAAGCATGTGCTGTGAAAAGAGATCCTTCCAAATGAGATGCACAAGTGTTCGCTGGAATGAAAGCGGCAGCCTCCGTGGAGCGAGACACACTGCCCCGGGTCAGCACAAACGGCTGCGTCATGGAGCGTGGCCTTGCAAAGGAGTCCTCTTAAATCTATTAGAAAATTACCCCCTGCTTGACAGTGCTGGAAGGGTTTTCTGTGAAATATATGAAATGGAATCACAAAGCTTGTAGAAAAATATATCTGCTGTATCTTTTTTTTTTAGATTTTAAAACCTCAAGTTACAATTTACTGTTTCTCAGTAAACGTTACAGCTTTCATTCTCCTTATTAAAAACATGACAGCTTCAAAATAAAATATTTTGTATGACGATTTGCACTGAAAAAGTAATTTTTAGCCTAAAAAACTTGAATCAAAAGTCACACTTTTTATTTTTGTTCTGTAGAACAAAACCCCCAATGTTACCGCCATGGAGAGCTATGAAATCTATGAAAGGTGGACTTCCCATGAAATCCTACGATCATTGCGTTATTGATGTATTGTACTCTGCAGGACTTCCCTGCAAAGAGAGTGAAAAATGCTGATTATCTGTAGTGTTGGTCAGCAAACTGCAAAGTGATAGACTGTTTGCAGTGCCGCTCCCACTATAAATAAATAATACTGCCACTTTGCCCTTTAAAGCATTGATTAGAGCTGGTTAAAACAAATAGGAAAAAAAACCACAGGAGGAACTTACAGCTGCTCGTCAACTAAATCTCAGCCTGAGGCAGGAGGTATTACTATTAATTATATTGTCTCAAAGGCAGTTGCAGCGGCATGGGGAAGATTTAACACTCTCCAGCTGTGGCTTGATACAACACGCACTGAAATGAACAGCAAAGCCCTCCCTGACTTCAGGAGTTCAGGATCAGAGGTTAACCGTTCACGCGCAGCCCTGTGTTGGGTGCAGCGGTACGCGGGCGATGCTCTGCCCCAGCATTCACACAGATGCAGGGATAGCCCGAAGGATCACGACAATGGAACGCAAAGAGGCAAACTATTCTACAAGCTCGCAAAGCCAGTCAGTGAGCAAAAAGATTGCAGGAGAACAGTGCTCTGGTGTACGCTGTATGAGCAACCCCTCCTTCCATCATCTGTGCCACCTCTTTGAAGAGTGCCTGGTGGCCTCTCCCAACATCGTCCGTGGCACAGTACTGTATGGAGGGAAGTAGCTTTGACCTTTCCTGTCTTGCTCCAACACTACCACTCATTTTGCAATTACAAGCCCTTAGAACTGCAGCAGACTCGGAGGCCAAAGGACACCACTCCACAGAGCCCAGGAGAGGTGCAGAGTTTTGGCACGGTGGATCTGTCCTGCTCATGCTGCAAGACCTACAGCAACCGACACCAGCTGAAGATGGGGGCCTTCTACCTCAGCATCACCTTGATTTTCACCAGGACAGGAGACGGCTTAGTGACAAGGCGGGGATGGCAGACACTCGACCTCCTGTTGCATTTAGCAAACCGCAGGTATCATTTAAGGAGAGAACAGCTGCACTGCAGCGAGAGGCAGCGCAGGCAGGAGATGCAGGCAGGACCCTGCCGTACCCACGTGGCACACGGAGACACTCTTAGTACGGAGGCAACGTGCTGTAGAGGGGAAAGCAGTCACGAGACCCAAGTTTCTATTCACGTACGTCTTTTCCTCAGCTCTCCCTGCTCGCTGCCCCGCATCCCCTCATTTCACTGCCACGCCGCTCTTGCATCTCAGCATCTCACTCCTCCTCCTCACCAACAGAAAACGATGACACTGGACAGCCCCGATTTCCTTCTCCGCAAAGAAATCCTGTGCCAAATGTTGTGATTCAGAGTAAGAGCAGAGCCCCTTCAAGTCTAGATGTTGATCTTTAATCTCCAGCGGCTTCTGCCGCCTGGAGTATAAGCTTCACTTCTAATTAATGGTGTTAACAAATCTTTCTGCACTACTAGCAAGCTTTCAGCGGTGTTTTTCCAAGGGCTTTATCAGAAAGACACCAGTGTTGGGTTATCCTCTGGGGGAAGCTATTTCAGAGAGCAGAGACCCCTGCTCTGTGTTGAGCACATGCCTGTTTATGCCAAGGTGCTGGGGCACTAGACCAAGGCAGTTCTGCTCCGGAGACCTCATCTTCCTCCAGAGCCTTCAGCGGGTGTCACGGCTTTGTTCCATGTGCTGGCTTTCACTTTCCTCTAGGGGTGCAGGAAACAAGAGCTGCTTTAGGCAAAAACAGTTTAGATTTCCCTTTTCTTGGGAAATCCACGCAAGATGGGAGGAATGACTGCTTTCGTCTACAGACCAGAGAGGCATCCCGGATAAGTACATCAACCTCTGACATCTTTTTTTTTTTTTTTTTTTTTTTTTT
>VZSC01008124.1:223324-242617 GCA_013398225.1 Steatornis caripensis | reverse complement strand
TTTTTTTTTTTTCTCTCTCTTTTTTTTTTTTTTTTTTTTTTTTTTTTTTTTTTTAGGAGAGATGAATCCGAAATTACTCCTCGCAGCCAGAAACTTCTTCTGACCCAGGGGGCTCACCCCACATTTCAGAAGATAATGTGAAGAAAGGTCAAGCCACCTTAGCTGGGAGATACTCTGCTTTTTCTTTTTGAGGTTTTAAGACCCCAAATCTCCATCCTCCTCTCCCTGTCCATCCCACCACTAGCCTGCCCGCGCCAGCGCATCTCTCACTCTGCAAAGAGCAATTCCTCGGACCAAGCTACTTGTTAGTTTGAAGTTGTACAGAATATAGATCCGTTTCCTTCCCAGCTCTGAACTTTGCTGACTCAAAGGAAAGTGATCTTAACGGTCCCCTAGATAGCTGTATTTTTCTTACCTAAGTGCACACAAATTGCAACCTACAACCAATTAAACAGACGGTTTCTCATTTTTTCACAACAAACATAATTTGTAATTCCAATATGTCAATAAAGAGTCCTTCAATTTTGTATTCCATAGCATTTGCAACTCAGCTCACTAATTTCGGAGTCAATAATTAAAAAAAAGGCAATTAGGGAATTAAATGAGAATCACCAACTTACTTCATATAACATATTGCATATTTATCCATTTGCATGCTTTGCCCTAACTGCTCATACCGTACTGAAGGCTGTTCCGTCATCGCAGCTGGAGTTTTTAGAGACACATCTCTCCCTCCGCAGCCCTTCATCCCAGCCGCGCTCCTGGCGTTAAACACTGAGACAAGTGATGGATCTGGTACGGGGCGAGGGAATGCTGAATCACGGAGGAATGCACAGGATTTACCTTGACCTAAGCTGTGTTTGCTGATTAGAACAAGGTGGGGGAAAAAACCAACCTGTTCACTGTGGAGAGTTTTAGTGAGAAAAGAAGAAAAGAATTTTCTAAAAATCGTCTACGATAACCACAATAGTTTCATTGCAGAAATTATACATTTTGTTTCCTGCCTACTGTTCTGGGTTATTTTTAGAAGTGACAAATAGAAGTGGTCCAACAGAAAGCAGATTTTTGTTACTTAAAAACCCCAGTAGTCTAGTTCCCACCCCAAATCTCATTTCAAACGTCCATGCATCCCTTCCACTGTCTCCCCTGGAAGAGGGTCTGGATACGGGACCCCCGAGCCAGGCAGAGTCCCCAAACTCTGGGAGGCTCAGGACCCCCAACTGTCTATGGCCACATTTGCTCATGGTCTTGTCTCGCACCAGGAAAGGGAGAAGATGAGTATGGAAGAGGAATATTGAAGAGGGTAGAGGAAAAAGAAATGAGCACCTTCATCAGCCGGGGCTGTTGGTTACCGAGTGTCCCCCAGTTCCGCAGACACAACCCAACGGGGACAGCTGTGAACAGCCACCTCGGCCGTGTCCCCTCCCTGTGCCTCAGTGGCTGTCTTGCAAGCTGACATTTTCATATGGGATGTTTTTCTTTTTTTCCACACTAATATCCAAATTCACAGGAGGCATTATTAATGTGACAGATTCTTTGCAAACTCAACCACGAAGCCAGAAAAACAGCGTGCATACACATGCCCAGACATAAAGGCAACGCACTCTGCTTTCCACAGCTCTCTGTCGGGTTGGATATTTCTGATATCCCAGTGCTAATACGGTACAGCTTTAGATGGACCAGCGGCACACCACCTGCAGTATTAAGACTTCCATCAGCCATCTCGTCACACAAAGGGCAGCCTCTCTATAAAAACCTAATACCTTGCAAGTTTGGTATTAATACCAAGGCTTAAGAAGAAAGTACAGGCCAGCTGAATACAGGCGGCATGTTCTTCCAGCTTGGTGATGCTACTGCCCGAGAATGCGCTTCACTGCACCAATAAGGCAGCTCTGGCACTGTGGTAGTGGGCACAGACACTACAAAAGATGAAGGCAAAGCCCAAAACATGCCCTAGAGACTCCTGCACTATTGTAGACATTACAGAAATACTTCTGTAAGTGAAATCAGGTTAGGCAGACCACATGTATTGAGGAACAGAGAACGGAAGGCGTACGTGAGAAGGTCTCACCGACCGGACCAGAAGCCGGTCTGCGGTGCAGGAGGAAGCATCCTGTTTTCATAGTACAGAGGTGACATCAGGTCGCAATCACAGACCTCATGCACTTCTCCAGCCCTGCTGCCATCCTTGGGGCTGCTGCAGCGTGGGGCTTTCAGGGTGGAGGGACTTTGGGATTAGCTCTCAGGGCACTCCCTGCTCGCCTACAGCTCGGGGGTCAGGGGGAGCTCACGGGAAGGGCCACGAGCTACATCTCTGCTCCCTGCCTTGCCTTCATGAAAGGTTTCCAGTGCAGACACCACAACGCTGGTCGCTACCTCTTGCATTTAAGGTGCTGTGCCCGGCCTGCTGTGCTCCAAAGCAGTGATGTCTCATGGAGATGCTTTACCAGTTTGCACGTAGAGCCGGCACGGGCCGGGTCCCTGCCTGCAATAGGTGCGACATCTCGCTCTGGATGCCCCCATTAGGAGTTTAACCGGCAGGACTGAAAGGACAGACAAAAGGCAAACAGGAGAGCAGCGAGTGGCTGGCAGAGCCCCTCCTGTGGCTTTGTTTTCTCTTGCAATTGAATTAGATGCTGATAAGAGATGGTGAAGGATTTTCACGCCACACGCGGCTCAGAGATGGAGCTTCTGATCTATGGATTACTATTTACCAAGGAGACAGCTCCGTGGAAAAATGCTTATGAGGAAGAAATGCCACTGCTGTAAAGAAAAGCTCAGGGAATCACTTTCTGGGGTCACTTCTCCCAGAAAAACAGTCCTATAAAGTCACGGAAAGGCTCTTAACCAAGCGGCAGGGACCTGGCAGCCGGCTCCGAGCAGGACAACTCCGCCGTACTCGCTCTGCGAGGCTCATGTCCTAACCCCGCTCGCAGCATCTTCACCAGCACTTGCTTTGAGGCAAACAGGGCCGAGCTTGCTTTCGATTACTCCTCCAAAGAAATAAAAACAAAGTCTGTTACGAGTAGGCAGATGGCTCAAATATTTGGACTTGTGCCACAAATTAATCCAAGACCTTTTGAACAGCCAGGCATGCCTCAGCTTTTGAACTAATCCTCTTCTGAATAAAAACGCACGTATCAGATACCAAGACTGACAGAAGACCAGCCATTTACCATTAACTTATCCATAGCCACAAGCATCTCATTTGCACCTGTGACTGCAGTGCAAAGCAAGCAGTACTCCTGAAAACTCAAGCAGGTCATCACAAAGTAGCCATCAACATTGTCTGAGCCCAATTCGGAAAATTCCAGTGGAACAGCTGTGGGTTAAATGTTAAACCAGACTCTTTTTACCCAAAGTTAGGCACTTTTCATAACCCATTGGTTGGGAAATCCTTTTAAAAACAACGGGAACTGCCACACTAGGGTTTGCAAGCCCTGCATGCTGCCCCAACGGCCCCGGTAAGGCGCACTGGCCAGGCGTTGAGCCATGAAATTGCCTTCCTGTGCCGAGGGTGCCCATGCGCCGTACTCGCAGGATGAGGATGCCTGCACAAAGCCCCTCGTCGCAGAGTCCTAAAGCCAAAAATCAGTGAAGAACCCAAATTTTACACTGCTCCTCAAACTTCCCAGCAGCTCTAATTAATGCTGTTAATAACACGCAACCCTTAGTTTCCTCCGTATCATTGCATACAGTACACAGGAGGCATTACCAAGGTTTTCACACTCTGCTTACAGCACCAAGACCCTACAACAACATTATTTTTCCCCAAATCTCCCCACAAATGGGCATCAGCAGACCTTCCACAGCTGGTAAAGGCAACTGCAACTTCCTTCATCCCCCTGGGCCAGCCAGGCGCAGCAAGCAGCGGAGGCTTTCACCCCCGGCTCGGTGCATCGCTTTTGCCAGTCCATCAAGTCTTGAACCCTCCAGGACCATGAATGCCATCATTCATACTCTGCTTGTGGGCATGAGAAAGAAAAAGCTCCCTGAAAGGCTTGCTTGTTCCTTGTTATAAACTCTCCATGCCCTTATATGTTTTTTCCTCAAACTACAAAATAACATCACATCCTTTTACAATACTGTAGTTTTTATGTGCCACAAAGCAGCATCTGTGTGCGTTCCCGATTTCCGTATGGCTTTGACTTACAGTACCCCTTGACTGTCCTTTTTCGTTTACAATGTACAAAGGGAAAGCTCCAGCACAGCTTTCCACCCCCTGCAAATAGAGATATTGTTGTTTATTTATAGCTCCTTATTTGCAGAGAGCCTATGGAGACGGGAAGAGATGTCATTCACAGGGGAAGGCAGATGTATTGAATCAATCACCGCGCGGAGGGGCCTGGGGTATTTCACAAAAGAATCACAATTCACAATAGAAGATAAATTATCCAAACAGTTACACATCCTTGTCTGTCAAGTTACTGTCTCAATACAAACTTCGCAAAAAATAAAGCAAAAGCCTGTTTTTCTAGGTCTAACAGTAAAGTACAGCGCTCTCCTGCAGTTTCTCAGCTTGCCCAAGTTGCAATGACAAAGGGAGCTGTCTCTGTTTCTATTTCCCTAGCTATTTAAGCACCTCTAAGTTTCAATCTCAAATCTCATCTAATGGATACGGCCGTATCGCCGACTGACCACCCAAATGGTCTTCATCATCTTTAAAAGTTTCCTTTTATAGGCTGGGGAAAAAAAAATCTCCCAGCCCAAACTGCCATAAACCGCTGTATGGGTAGGGTGGGGGGCTCCTCCTACACTAAAAAAGGGGATTTCTGCATTTGTAGGTATAAAGCAACAGAGGTAGAAGGAAGCTGGTCTACTTTTCCCGTGCAACGATAAAAATTGGCAAAGACAGACAAGGAGAGATTCTTAATTTGGAAAAAGGGTCAGCACTTGACAGACACCCACAGATTTCCCTGAAAGCATCAGGAAAATCATCTGTCTTCAGAGTTTATAGGATGATTCTGTCTACTATGATATCAAACTCCAATGAAGAACGAAGAATAGAAAACAGGAAACTAAAAAGAGAAAAGAACAAAAGAGAACTGATAGGATAAAATCAATGGAATAAACTAGTCCAACAAAGGGCTGTGGCATTTAACTTCAGACCACACTGGAGGGAGGAAGGTCTGCTTTACGCTGGAGCTGAATTCCCACTTTTCGGGGCCCACCCCACACACCTCTGCTGAATGCAGCAGCCAGCTCCGGCCAGGCACAGACCGACTATTTCAATGATATAGTTCCCCTGTTTTATGTCCCAGCCAAATATAACCATGCCAATACCTCACTGTACGATACAAGCCTTTATAACCAACCTACTAATTAAACCAACAATGTTCAATTAGTTTCTCGGGGACAAACCTTCACAGGGACCTGTAGCACCTTCCTTTGCCAGGGTGCCACTCTTGCCCAGCTGGGCAGAGCTGTGCGATCCACACACGCCGTGCCCTGGAGCTCAGCCGTCCCCTCCGCTGCCTATCTGAGATCCTTTAAGCTTCACACGGCCCATGCAATGCCCTTTGTATTTCCCCATTTCCCATACGGTGACAAAATCCCAGGGCTGATGTAGTCCAGGGCTTACAGATTTGATGGTCTGGGGGACGGGAGGCGATACATCCGAACATGTTCTTTGCTAGAGACAAACTCCCCCTTTATGCACTCCGGTCCTTCGCCAGATGTAACCAGCTCAGTTACCGATGTCCCATGAAAATGGACGCCACGTACACGAGCACGGATCTAACCAGAGTATTTTTCAGCATGGACAGCTCAGGCAACCACGTAGATAATCACAACTTTGAGCCACAACATGCGATGCCCTATGCCCGTTCCACAGGAAAGCAGGCGACAGCTCTAGAACTCACCTTGCTGTGTGTTTTTTAAAACGTATCGTTCCCACCTCTGACCCTGTCCCACTTTTGGGCTCAGCTTGCAAATCACATGGACACAGATGACAAAAGAACCTGTGTATCTGCAGTAATGTGTTTTCCAAACTCATTGTGGTAACAGCAGGAGCTGGTCTGTAAGTAAATAGACCATTTATTTATGGATCATAAATAAGGGCATGCAGTTCTTCATAGCCATAGAGCAAAGCTGAAGGTTCCCTCTTTGTCCGAGCCTGTGGATACCCAACTCTGTCAGCTGGGCTGCGGCATGGAGGGGGCAGCTAAAGACAGAAGAAAAGTCAAGTATTCCTTCTCCTCCCCCACAATATCCTCACCATTTAAATGTAGACCAGGAAAAAGCTTCAGAACAGAAAGAGAGCTGGGCTGTGAGCTGCGAAGGTCTCTCCAGGGCAGGTACAGCTGCACTTTCTCATCTCCAGGATAACGGTAAGAATAGAGAGCTACTGAGAGCAGAAACTGCACCTCTGGGTCAGAGCTGCAACCTGGTGGAGTTCGACCCAACAAGCCCATCCCTGCCCCTGGCAGCGACTGTAGCAGAGAAGCTACATCAGGTGATGGCCATCGAACCTCTTGGATTTGGAGGAGGCTCACTGAAAAGGACCGTTTCCTTATCACGGCAACTTGCATGGGAATTACCCAGAGTTAATTTCGAGACACTTGGAGGCTGGGATGGAAACTAAGCACAAGCAAGGTGAGGACCTAAAAACTGGCAATCTCAGCCTTGTTGGGCCAGGAATTACAAGGCAGCAAGGTCACTAACGGGGGGAGAAATTCAGCCAAGTAATTTTGAAGGAAGGGGAAGAGTAGGAGATGATGCTGGCAAGCACAGGGTGAAATCAAACTGGAGAAATCAATAAAGGGAAAGGACAGAGGGGGGCAACAGGATGCGGGAAGAGATAAATTAAAGGCTTGCCCAGGGGTTATGATGGCTAGTGAGCAATAAATTAAATAAAAGAGGGCAACAGGGACGAGCAAGGTAGTGTGAAAAATTAATTAAAAGGAAGGGAGGCATAACCAAGGCATAAAACATGGGTGCTGTCGGAAAGATTAGAGGACCCAGGCAATGAAGAGGCTTTGGAAAGCGTAACAGGAGCCAAGGCAGAGGCTGTAAAGGCTGTGACCATGTGTGAGGGTCAGATAAACAATGCAGATGGATTTTCAAGTCTACGAGAAGCAGGAAACCATTGAAGAAGAAAGGAAGCATCTTGCAAGAGGAGATGGCATTGCCAGTGCAGAGGCGCTGGTTTACCAAGCTCCACTCCTTGGCTTTTGCAGCCAAATTTTCAGCAGAGTACCGACCCCTCTGCCCCCAAAGGAGAGGGCATCGGTGCTGCCTGCAGGACAAGGCATTGCAAGATGGGGTATTTTAGCTGGGTATCTTAAGTGCATGTCTGCTGAGACACAAGGAAATGGGTGCACAGCTCTGACTCAAGCTGGCTGCCTCCAGGACTCCCCTCCGGCTCTCCAAAATGAAACCACAGCCTCCCCGCAGCTGTCTCTGAAGGCATCCCTGAGCTCCTGAGCAAAATTCACCATCTCAGCCACGGCAGTTCAGTTTAGCCCATGCCCTGGTGCGGATGCACCCTGTTGCCTTCTTCAGGCTCGAGGGACAGGCAGACTGGGTGATCGGCAGAGGACCCTGGCCTCAAGGGATTTATGTGGCAGGCACAGACTTACATCCAAGTCCCTGCTGGGTCCATTTGCCATCGGGGACTTAAATGCCAGGTCTCTTAACGGCACAGGGGAGCACTCTGCTTCCCCCAAGGGTTTTCCTGAGTGAGTCCCTTTCACGCTTTTACACTAAAGCTGTTTCACTTTGAAAAAAGTAATGGCATGCACTGCGAGAACCAGAGATGGAGAAGGGGGTGGATGGAGAGATCACAACTCGGCAGCCTGGCAGTCGTGTACGTCACTAGAACACCGGGGAACCTGGGCTTCCCTGAAGTCCCGTCTCTGTCCACCTTTGTGAGACAGGAGGGGAGCAGCGTGCTGGTGGCTTCTTGCTCAGCAGACCGGCTGCGCCGAGCCCCAGCTCAAGGCAACAAATCTCTGTGCGACTGGGGCTCCGGGGCTGCTGTGCGGGCACTGTTCTGCCGAGAGCTGCGTGGGGTCAGCCCAAAACCCGGCGGACCATCGCCTGCTTCCCAGCCTCAGCTGCATCACCAGGAAGGCGGCAACTAGTCATGGGCTGTGGATATGGTGGTTTTCAAAGGATTTACTGTTGTGTGCCCGGGAGGACAAGCAGCAGCTCATCGGCCCTGTGCAGAGCAGGATGGAGCATCCCAGAGCCACCATTTCTGCACCGACAGATTTTCTGTTCGTAATTTAGGTCCCACTCTCAGCTCGGCCACAGTCAGGACTCAGGCAGCCTGGATGGGACCAGCTGCTCAGCAGGGACAGGCAGTCCCACCTCTGGCCTCAGAGGTGTCTGTCTTTTCATCCCAGGATGCCGGTGCACTTACAGGGCTGCCCAACACCCCAGGAGCCTCCTACAGTTACCATGTCAGCATGAGCAATGGGCTTGGTGAGCTGCTACTGTCCATCACCACAAAGCACCCTATAGCAGTATTTCATTAGAGGGCTCTTAATCGCACTGTAGTGCAGGTGGTGCTTTGCTTTTGGAGGATTTCTCATGAGGAGCTGGGATGCAATTTTTAGAAGAAGAGCTGAAGAGTGTTTGGGGGCATGTGTGGGGGAAGTGATTACACAAATATTTTCAGGCCCTTCAAATCACAGGGGGAAAGAAAGAATTGGACAAGTCTGGATCACATCTGCCTTTAAAGAAGCTTTCTTTGAAACGAACAGGCTGCCTTAGTGCTCAGAGATGGCTAAGAAGATTATAAGCAGAAGACACCTATGTCAGAGGAAGGAAGAAGTAGTAATAAAGGCATTCAAAGCTGTAACAAGCAAAGGAAAAACAAGAGACTAAAGCAGACTTTTTGGATATACGGGGAGGAGTATAAGCAAGATCAATACACTGACAACGGCAGCCAGTCAGACAAGGAACAGGTTCGGAGCGTCACAGTGGGGCAGAGCCACCCAACCCAGAAGACAGCACAAGGACTTTCACGAACCTCAGCAGCCACCGATCACGCACTCCAGCAAATGCTTGTAAGGGAAGTAGGACAAGAAGTAATGGATAATTAACAACATCAGAGAAAGCTAAATGGGCTCCCTAACCTCTTTCTGCCCTAACAAACTTCTCTTTGGTTTCTGATTGAACCGGACTATAGATAGCTAAGTGATAGTCCACTGTACCTACACATAATATGAAGCAAGTAAGGACTCAGGGAAGCTGTAATGTAAATAGAGGAGGAAAAGGGTGTATTTCCGCTCCTTTTTAGCATACCACAGCAGAGACGCAGGGAGTGTTAGGACTCAGTCCAACGAAATACCAGTTTGAGTTCAGCGCAGTGTGGTGCTGGGCGCTGCGGGGCTCTGCTCACAGGGAACCTGTGCCAAGCATGCCGCCCCCAAGACCCCACTCCGCGTCTCCACTGAGATACTCCTTGTCCTTATTTTGTGTGCATTTCTTAAAATTAACAAATTCAGTCTGCAAACATAGACCCCGGAGTCATTTCCCACCTCTTGTAGCACTCCTGCTAGTTTTGCTACTGAGATTCAGTGGGCATTTTGGTGCACAGCAAAAGCAACATCTGCCTTGTAAAGGCATAAGAAGCAAGTGACTGAGAGCCCTTGGGTTATTGCGATGGTTCACCACTCACGGGGGCACCACTTGCAGCCCATCAGTTGGCAACTAACTTCACGGCAGTTTAAATTAACACCATAGAGCGCACGGCCAGTGCGGCCTGGGTGTCAGCACAGTCAGCCAGTGCAGCTTACCTGGTAAGCGGTAACCTGTTCGGCTGTTGTAAGACAGACTCTTCCACCTGTGTGCGTGGACTCTTGTTATCAATGTTTCTCCCAAACCTGTATTACACTAAGCTGCATGTCCCCGAAGTCACACGGGAGGCAGATCTGCTGAGCAGGACAATGTTCCCTTCCCAAGTTATTTCTTTGAATATAACCACAGTTGAAGCTTTTGCACTTTAAAACACTAATTCCTATAATTACTAATCCTCCTCACTGCAAAGAGTGATTGTTCAAGGGTATGGTGTTAACAACAACCTCAATTCACCCAGCTTTGGAGAGGCCTTAGACTGCCCTGCATACAGCATCTTCAGAGTAGAACTGCATTATTCAAGAGGATTCAGGCAAAATCTTTGGTATTTCCTGGATTTATGTGTGTTGGAAGAAATCTGAGCATAATGCATACATCCACCCCGCGGCCACGCACACTGAGGTGGGTGCTGCAGAGCCCACTGCCACCACTGTCCCTTTTACAGGCTAAGCTCTTCCTGACACCGTTGCTCCAGCTATTACGCTGCTGCTTGGGGAACCCCGGAGACAACCCAGTTTTGGTTTTGTGCTTGATGCAACCCAGGCACATGTTCAATCTGCAGTCACTGCTGGCAGGTGAGATACGGCACAACAAGGTAAATGAGATGAGGTGAATGCAGAGGAGGACATAACCCATGGGAGGTGAACAGCGCGCTGGTGCCATGTCGTGGTTTCCAGACAGCATGGCAAAACCAAGCTTTTGGGGAAAGATGCAGAGGAATGAAACAAGGTTTGATCATAAGGCTTTCCCCTAGCACACAGGAAAGAGTGAGCAAGAGACCAGGGCTGCCATGGTCCCTGCTTGCCCCTCTCCTGTGAAAGTGGCAGGAACGGCCCATGATCAAGAACTTGTCTCTACAGAGCTTGTCTACTAAGGGAAAGCTGGGGACCCAGATCAGCCCTCCGAGGTTACCCAACACATCCCAAGGTCACCCTTGCTGATCCACTGACCCTGGTTCTCTCAGTTGAACCTTCACCCTCAGGAAGAAAATAGAAGAGAGGATTTCAGAATTAAAAAAAAAAAAACCCAAACAACCTAACCCACACAGCTCATCATAAACACAGGCTGCGTGGCATCATCCAGCGTCCTCTGGATGTTGCAGCACACTGGGGAAGGGAACCCAACCTAACCCCTCCAAGCAGCACAACGTCCCTTACGTTAGCACTACGTCTTTGTGTCACACCACTGCCTGCGAAAGGTCAGTGCCTCGCAGAAGCAGCACATATAATGAAATGCTACAGAAGGGGGATGGTAAAATAAGCAACTTTTTGGCTCATTTCTTGAAATCTCCAATTGAAGCCAAGCTGGAAGCAAATCTCAGGCCTGGATTTCTATCGATGAAAAAATGTGGCCATCTGTCTGTTTGTCTTTTCCGCATTTCTTGCTAACCCTTATTTCTCTCCTTTAAATAAAAAACAAAAATCCATGCTCGCATGTCTTATCTGATGCACCTGACAAGGTCAGAGCCATCATATCCCATCAAGCACGCACTGATACAGCCTTGCAAAGGGAAGCTGAGAAAAGATGTGCAAAGAGAGATCTATTTTTGTATTTTCATTTTTAGGCATCCCCTTGACTTCTGCTTTCTGGCTCACTTTCCAGCTCTGCTATTCAGAGATGCAGCCAGAAAGCTGCATCTGGTTAGGAGAGGACAGAGTGCATGAGCAGCCCCAGGGTACTCACTGCTCTCCTGTCCCCAGTGTCTGAGCACCTCATGGAATAATGCTTTCATGGTCATAGCACTGGTTCAAGCTGGAGAAAAAAGTCTATTTGCTTTGGGAGACTGAGAATTGGGAAATTCAGGCCCAGCTCCTCAAGTCTGACTGGACACCTCTGATGGCTGAAGCCCAGCCGACTGGCCAGGGAACCCAGGAAAATGATGCTGGAGAACTTGAACCTCGAGGCAGACACTTAAACCCATCTTGGTCTAGCATTAAATCCTGTCCCCTGGCCTTTCTCTCCATAACGCACAACACCACTCGAGTGGGCAGCAATAGGTTCTTGACACACGAGGCAGAACACACGTTGTAGGCGATGGCAAAAACAAGCCAAGATGGTGAGGACCTAGTGGTTCAGAAACAGGTGAGAAGAACCTATCCTCAGTCCTTCTGGCCATCAGCTTGTTGCTCTAAGAAGGATTTAAAGTGTCAACAAATACAACCCACCCCACTCCAAGCCTGTAAGCGCTCCCTTGAGCTCTTCACAAACTCACTCCAGCTAGGTTCCTGTTCAATGAACACATGTAGAGAGCTGGGGGAGGCGCCTGTGACAGACCACTAGCACCTGGGACAGCTCCGACCTTCCCTCTGGAGCAATTCAGACATTTTAAAGGTTTCATTCCGCAAACATTTTCACCTGAAGTTTGAGTACAGGCATTATCCTCCACCACAGCAGAAGAAATGACTCGTGTGATCATCAGTCAGCTGGTGCTTATACAAGCAGGTATTTGGAAAAAGATTTTACATTTTCCATTCATGCACTACCTTAATCTGAATTAATCTTCAAGTCTTGAGAAGCTCTGAGAAACAGATAGTTTCAAAAAGCAAACCCAGACATGACAAAACCAAAACCAGAAATGACAAAACCAAAAATCTCCAATGCAGATAATTGCAATTGACACGTTATTTTGATAAGATCAAGATTTGCAGGAAACTCAACTCTAGATACAGTACTCGTTACGAATCGCTTGCTCAGCTCTTACAAGAATCAAACATTTTGGTTGATCACAAGAAACCAGTTCAGCTCTAGAAATTAATCGTTGACTCAGGAAGGTATTATTAACTCATGGCTGGCTGTGAGCATTAGAGTTTTGACTGAATTATATAGGTTTAAAATTAGACATACGCTGGAGTTTTTTTGGTTTATCAAGGTTTTATATATCAAACCAAGTACAGTACAATCCACTGGATCATGCATGCTACGTGAAGACATTTTTGATTTTCTGCTCAGCCTTACTGTCCTTAAATAACACCAAATGCCCTGCTCTTCTCNTATATAGGTTTAAAATTAGACATACGCTGGAGTTTTTTTGGTTTATCAAGGTTTTATATATCAAACCAAGTACAGTACAATCCACTGGATCATGCATGCTACGTGAAGACATTTTTGATTTTCTGCTCAGCCTTACTGTCCTTAAATAACACCAAACGCCCTGCTCTTCTCATACACCAAGAAAGGACTGAGCTACGTAACTTTCCACTTGCAGACTGCACAATCAGCTAGAAGGTCCCGAGCAGGNATACGCTGGAGTTTTTTTGGTTTATCAAGGTTTTATATATCAAACCAAGTACAGTACAATCCACTGGATCATGCATGCTACGTGAAGACATTTTTGATTTTCTGCTCAGCCTTACTGTCCTTAAATAACACCAAATGCCCTGCTCTTCTCATACACCAAGAAAGGACTGAGCTACGTAACTTTCCGCTTGCAGACTGCACAATCAGCTGGAAGGTCCCGAGCAGCNTGAGCATTAGAGTTTTGACTGAATTATATAGGTTTAAAATTAGACATATGCTGGAGTTTTTTTGGTTTATCAAGGTTTTATATATCAAACCAAGTACAGTACAATCCACTGGATCATGCATGCTACGTGAAGACATTTTTGATTTTCTGCTCAGCCTTACTGTCCTTAAATAACACCAAACGCCCTGCTCTTCTCATACACCAAGAAAGGACTGAGCTACGTAACTTTCCACTTGCAGACTGCACAATCAGCTAGAAGGTCCCGAGCAGGAGGGTCGCCCAGGCAGAGCTGCTGGCAATGGCCCATCATGCGATCCATCACTCGGCATCTGGAAACACCGCAGCTTTGCTGCTGTCTTGGCGGAGCAGTTGAGAGCTTCATGCAATTAATTTGCTCATTTAAAAACACAGGTAACCCCAGGGACAGAGCAATGACGCTGTTTATAAAGGGTCAATTAGGATCTTGTCTTCTACTAACTCACCCCCAGCAGAGCCATGCGCGCCTGGCACGGGCAGAAATGAGGAAACAGCTTCCCACTGAAGGTCAGTGCCTGGCATCCACCTCTGAAAGTTCCAGCGTGAAGAATGGCAGTTCACTGTGTCAGGACTTGGCCCTTACTGGAAAACCTGATCCTTTGTCGGAATTTGTCGGGTTCCCACTCAAAGCCAGCTAAGCTCAGCTCTGCATATCCAGAATGCATGCAGGGGCAAAGGGAGAGGACGGCTCCGTCACGGAGAACTTCAGAGCTGGCCCACACCAGGATCTCAGCCCACAGATCGCACTCCCGGTGCTTGCAACCACTAAATGACTCCCAATCATCTTCAATCAAAACAACCCCGACATACTCTGCTTTCACAACAAACTTCACTGCCCAGAACATGGCTTTTCCAGCCCAAAACTCATCTGCTTCCCTGCAGAGAGTGGTCGCAGACTGGGGCCTCTGCGTGAGAAGAGCACTCCTCTCACCTTGCGCCTGTCAGGCAGGCTCCGCAGCCTGCTCTCACCGGGCATCAAGACAAAACCTGTTCCAGATGAACCAGCTGCCTGGGAACATCCTCCAGCCAACTGCTTACAAATATCACACATGCCATTAGATTATTTCCAGCACAGACATGCTGGCAAATCCTTCCAGAGGGTCTACTTAGAAAGGATTTTTAACTGGGTCTTTGCATTTATTTACAGTAGATAAAGACCAGGGAGCGTTAGCTTTGGAGGGAATTTCTGTTTGTGCCCTCCCCAGCCCAGACCACCCTTCTTCCCATCCACAGTTCCCAGCTACCACGTCAGCTCTGCCTCTTGAGACAAGCATTACGGCCTGATTTCATAGGGGATCTCACCACATGAGCCTGTAGGAAAAGAAAAACTCTTCAGAGGCACCAAGATTCCCAGGACTGTGGCAGAAAGCATCAAGACAGATTTTTCCTCCCTGGGTGGTCTCAAGGCTCCCATTGCTGGAGCATATTGAGCGTGTACATGCTTGAATCTGCTTATCCTCACGGTCCGCTTTCATTTTCTGGGACAGTCTGGGGTCACTGGGTCTACAAAGAGACAGCACAGGTGTGACAGACCCTGGGTTCACTTTCCAGGCAGCTTTTTAACCAGTTCTCCCTGTCTCCACTTCTTAGCTTGCCTAGAAGGGGTCTCTTTCTGTCTTTTACACGATTCTATTCTGATTCAAAGTTTGCGTTGTAACCAATGGCCAAAGCAGGCTGCAGGTGACAGCAAGCATGTCCAGCAGCCCATCCGCAGAAGTGACGCTATGAATGGGCACCAGACCCCAATTTCTGCATCTCCACGTCAGTCACTCTCACTGCTACGACCACGCTCTGGGCTCTGCAGCAGACAGCGGTGACAGATCTGAAGCCTGTTCTCCCTTTTATCACTAAAAAACCCCACATACTTTGTTTTATCTAGGGTAGTTTCAATTATTTTTGTTTCTTCTCCCTTCCTCCGAGGTTTTCAAAAACACACAGGCCACTGAAGACAACTGAATTTTACTGCATTCTTGCACATACTTGCATTTCACAAAGCCTGTCCGTGGTCAGACCCATGGGGCTGGTAACGGAGCTCAGAAAGCCCAGCGCACCGTGCCCTGCTCTGAACTACTCAGCACTTCATCTTCACCTGCTCCTCCACTGTAATCCCTGAGCTGGGAAGGGACGTTGCTGATGGGACAATTGCATTCAATAATGTTCCCAGCACATGCTTGCAAAAGTATGAAGAGAAATAAAGAAGTTGGGCACGCACACATCAGAATCCACACTGCAGAAATCCCGCCATCTAACTGCCTACAGAGGAATAAGTAATTTCTTTTTTTTTAAAGAAAAAAGAAAGAAAACAAGCCACGAATGGCAAAGGCAGTCTGTGCCAGGCCCAAAGTACTTGCCCACTCTCCTTGAAATGTTAGAGCTACAAAACGAGCGGTGCAAAGAGCAGAACCGGCAGTCAGCAGGAGGCTGTCCCTGCTCTCACAGCTCTGCACACCACTGCTGCTCCTCAATGGCTGGGCTTGTTTCCTCATGGTTCGTGACACCCGTAGAGCCTCTGGAAAGAATTACAACTTCATAGTGAGATACATGAGCGATGCTGCTGCCCATTCATTTCCTTGACAAAGGTATCTCAGGCACAGAGGGTAACTCAGTTCTACAGTTAGGCTTTTTTAGACTTGATCACGAACCGTGTGAATGCACCGTTTCTGTCCCGCAACGCCTCCGCCCCGGACACCGCAGCCCTTGGCCAGAGCCTGCGCCTACCAGCCTCTGCGCTGGGCACCGATACCTGCGACCTCCTCCTGACTTGCGTCATCTTTTCTAAATTAAGAAACCCGTTACATCGCTTCCTTCCTTGGCCCATGGGGTGCTAAGAAGGTCACTACCAGATCGTAGCTTAAAGGGCTACCGAGTGCCATCCTAATCCTGGAAGGACAGAAACTGCCAGAGCTGATAAATGACCTGAACAAGTGATTACTGTCTGGATTTATTTGTGATTAGACACTGTGATGGCCCACTCTCACACTGTGCTTCTTCTGAGCAGACAAGACAGAAAATTTCATCCATTCAGTTTTTGTTGAGCTATCTAAGGATGCTCTGTGTCCTCCCACTATAGGACACTTCACCCCTGTATGGGTGGACTCGATAACAGGTATTTCTGTGACTTTCTCTGCTTTGCCAGAATAACGAGCATTGTCCTCAGCCTTCCCAGTTCTCCAGAGTTACTCCCAATGCTCTTCTCCAGTTGCCTGAACGACAGATATTTTCACACCTTTTTCTGCATCCCCCAAGAAATGGGTAGTTTCACAGTTCCCTCTGGAATCAAACTTTATTCTGTGCGCTCCCAATAATTGGGGGGAGAAGTGAAAAATGAAAAAAGCAAATAATCAACCAGCAGCGTTACAGCGTTCACCTGTGAAAGTGAAGAACTCGCAGACTGAAGAAGGTGTGCTGCAGGTCAAGCCCCGCAGTGCGTGCATGCGGGGTAAAAGACACTTTCCTCCACTCACAGGAAAGACCGCGTACGAAAAGAAGGCTCCGCAGTTTAAAGCACTGTTTAATATGCCGAGAGTCAAACCAAAACTTTGAAAAACTTCTAGCAGTGTTTTTTTTCAAAGTGTCTTGAATATTAAAAAAATAAGGTATTTCTTCAACACTGCTGAATCCCATCATTTCATTTGCTGAGTTAAATCGCGGTCTATGGAATTAGGGCACAGTATTTCTCATGTTCATGCAGAAAAGGGTTTTCAGCCAGCTCGGTTGTTTAACATATGCGTATGTCAGAATTTTTTAGTCCTGCTTTGTGTCAAGATATTCTCCCTACTACTACGGGAAGGTATATTAAGCTTGAAACAGAAAATGGTTTTAGACAAACATAAGCAAACTCAAATTCCTTTTCTCCTTCAACTGACTGATTTTGGTATGAAATGGTTCAGGTGAATCTTTACCCCTCTGTTACTTGGACTTCCCTGGATTATATTTCGAAATAAGGTGATTTACTGCATGTGGTATCTCTGGGGTCCACCAAGCAGCAGGAGGGCTCCTACCTGTACGATAAGAAGTGTTACTTCATCACATTTATTTCTTCTCCCTCCTACGTAAGTTCCCAAGGAAAACTCAACCACAATACCAATTAAAACAGAAGTGTTACACTGGGACTGTAAAGCCTGCCGAACTGGAAATTGGGGACCTGCTTTCATCCCTCTGTCTGGGAACTGGAGGGGAAAGTCCACTGCTGAAAACATTACACCACTCCATCTTCACGCCATGAATTGTGCACAGTCCGATTACGCCCTGAAATCTTTGTTCACCCTCTGCTGAAGCAAACTCCAGGTTTTATTCACCTAGAGTCCCGTTAACCTGTTCCTATTGAAACAAAACTCCCACAAAAGCATGAAGAGATCTCCCAGCTCAGGTCTTCATGGACTTCATTGCTCAGGGAGCACAGCAAATTTCTCATAGCCACAGTGATTCCTGGACCAGCATTTCCCAATACTTACGTCACACTGTCGCTGGACCTGACCCCTAAACCCTCCCCCATCCCTCCACAAAACCTTTTCTTCAAAGAGGTGCTTTCAGCTCAGCCTACTTGGCCAAGCTAGGTCTGGGGGATGTTCATGCTCGTGTCCTGACAGTACCATGTCTGTTGGCGCTTTGGAGTTGGTTATCTTCCTGAATCGTGGCCTGAGGACACTGCGGTACCTTTTGGGGATG
Organism: Steatornis caripensis; assembly: GCA_013398225.1. Taxonomy (NCBI): domain Eukaryota; kingdom Metazoa; phylum Chordata; class Aves; order Caprimulgiformes; family Steatornithidae; genus Steatornis; species Steatornis caripensis. The sequence goes on along the minus strand of VZSC01008124.1, from coordinate 224,646 downwards.
GGGGAACTCCTCTGCCCTGAGCGAAGCGCTAAGAAACACAGCCCCGATTTGCCAGTGTTCAAGGAAATATCAAAACCATGCTTTTTTCCAGTTCATTTTCAAGAGGATGCTCTGCTTACCCTCTGCAGAGGCATTACCAGGGTTTTGACCAAACTCTGGGCACCCTTCTTCACCAGAACACCAGATCTGCAAGGTGCGTGTCTGCCCCAGGCACAACATCCCCCTGTTCAGCGCTTCCCATCTTCTCTGTGCAACCTCTGGCTCTGGGACGTGCACCAGGGAAGTCAAGAGCAGAGTCACCTCTACGTTACCCAGAAGCCACGCTCATATTCACATTCACCCACGACAAACTGCAAATGTAACTTTTAGAAGAAATACAAGCAATGAACCACAAATGAAAACGTGCTGAAACCCATCACGTCAAAAACGATCACAATCTGCCCATCAGGGTGTAATTAAAGCAATCTAGCACGTGAGGGAATGGCAGATTCTCAGTATATCCACCAAGCTTTAACTCCTCGAATGCTTACATGAAGCCAGGATGAGGTCCCTTTCAGCAGCCCCAAAGAGAGAAAACCTTGAGCCTGAATCCAGAATGAAGCCCACTCATACAATTCAGCACCTCAAGCAAGGCGTCCTTGCTGCCTGCCCCAAATCTCACTGCCAAGTCCTGCCTTGTGCAGCAGAACAGCAGCAGCTGGGAATTGCAGGGATCTCTCCCACCATTCCTCCCATCTAAAGGTACCTCATGACACAGTTACTTACCGGGGCTGGTACGGGCACTTGGGGTTTGTCAGTCCTTCCCGTCACAGGCCTGGCAGTAGGCGTAGCACCCCTCTATGGTCTCGGCTTCACCCTACGAGAATCAGGACACAGAGGGGTTTTTGCCAGTTGTGGTAAGCAGATACTCCAATACTTTCTAACCCTCCGCACAGAAGCGTTTGCTGTATTGGAAAGAAAAGTCGCTGGCTGGTTGTCTGCAAGGATCAGACCCGGGACTTTCTGAACTAAGACTCTGAGCTGCTTAGCAAGGAGCTCAAACCGGGGCAGACAGGCGGTTGTGTTTGCAGGGCTGAGTACTTGGGATAGCTGCTGGGGAGGTAGTTCAGACTGGCTCAGGGAATCTTGTGGGGAAATCCCACAAGAACTGCTCAATCGTGTCAATGCTTCCAGCGAACAAGGTAACCGGTGGATAAAGGCAGGCAAGAATTTTTGGTCACAATGGCTGGGATTTGTTCAGGGGGGGAAAAAAAAAAAAGTTTCTTCAAACTGAAATACTCCACAGCAAAGCAAAAACTTTTTCCTGTTTTTTTTTTTTTTTT
>VZSC01008124.1:204919-222597 GCA_013398225.1 Steatornis caripensis | reverse complement strand
CTCCCAGGTCCTTCTGCTTTGGGTCCAGCAAACTTGAATTGAAACGTGTTGTTGATGGAACTGAAACTGCTTTAAGCCAGTTCCTCTGGGTCCCTCGAGCTGCCGGGATACCTTGCGGGACTTTAAATTAAGGTGCTTTCCCTTCCCTGCCACGGGCCGAGACACCCGGCTGGACCGCACGCAGCGCACTGATGCGTCACCTTGAGAGACCTGCCAGGTAGAAACGCAACCAGGACGTTACAATTCAGATGTGGGAACTGCAGGGCTTTTTACGGCGTTTTTATGCTGGGCAACACACGAGGGCCCACTGAACAGGCTCCTGGGGCAGCAGCGTCGGCACAGCCAGGCTGGCAGGCGATGCTCCTCGTGGGGGAGGCTGCAAAGCATGGTTGCTCATCTCACAAGAACTGGGCTAACTGCTTTAGAGGTGGGATCTAGGTCTCATCAAATCCTCACTCCTCTGCAACCAAACACACCCTGACTCCTCCCTCGGTCCTAGCACTCCAGGCAAGGAGCTGGGAGCTGTGGTCAATGGATGGGGTGTAGGCAAGACCTCCTCTGTGCTTTGTGCTCTCCAGCCCTGGGACAAGGATTGCCCCTCTGAGCTCACAGCCTACACAGTCCAGAGCTGATGGGAACTGGATCCAGGTCTCCATGCTCCCACTCCCATGCCTCAGCCATTAACAAGATCCAGTGATTTAACCCATTCCTTCAAATCAGCCTTCTTGGGCTAGCGATGATCTATAACAGAAGCAATAAATCACTGTGAGATTCCTGCTCTGCTTTCTCCACCCTCCTCAAATCAGTGATGATTCCCACCTCCTGCCTTCCAAGCAATGTTTCCTGAGTAACCATGGCTTTTATTGAAAGAGTAATTTTTTTTCCACCCTGCTTTGTGAAATACTCAGATGTGTGGGCGGCCTGATCCCATGGGGAGGGCAGGAGGGGCAGTCAGGGCTCCTGCCAGTCATCCTAAACGTTAGGGTGAAACGGTTATAGTCCATCCGCCCAGCCTGCCAGGAGAGACCCTCCGTACTTAAGAGGCTCAATTCAGTCTCAGTTATGCCACAGCATCGCAAAAGGTCAAACTGGAATGAAGCTTTTAATTAAAACAGAAAGCACTAAAGAGACAGAGAAATGAAGCACTGAGCTTCAACCAAAACCAAGGTCACACATATCTAAGGAGCTGACCAGAGATGATGCGCTGGCTTTTGCAGCAGAAGTCTCTGCCTGCTCTGGCCGTGCTTGGACAGAACAGGGCACATGGAGAATTACAGAAGCAAATTCCAGCGAGAAAGGAGGAACAGAGATTTTACCTGAGATCTGGATGAAGCTCTGAATACCTTTCCCATCCTCCCTCCAAACTCATCCAGATGCCTTAACTGAGGCAAAAGTGCTTATCCTTGTCTCCTCTCTAAGAACAACCCAAAAGTCTGCAAGGGGAGGGGAAGTATGAGGACCAGAGAGACACAGCGCATCAGAATCTGAGTTCTGCTCTTGGCTCCACTGGGCACCTCTTTGAGACCAAGGACCAAATTACTGCATCTCTTTGTGTCCCATGATGTTAAGTTAGACCCAGATTCGGTCTACACAATTGCCTGATAACCTGAAGTGGAAACTGTACAGGAGGTGGCATAGAAAAACCTCACCGTTAGTAAGATCAAGGGAGCTAAGAAAAGGAAGTCCACCCCTGCTGCTGCATAATCCCTCATTTCCAAATGCACAGCTACATGAAAGACCAAATTGTCCTGCTCTTATACCACATTCCTCTTTACTGTATGAGCCCTAATGAATCCAGGCAGCAGGAGCAACGGACTCCAGCCCTTGCAAGGCTGGAGTCAGTCGGGGCAGTGTACCGTCCTATGATTTTTCTAGAACCACTTCGACCCACGATGCAGAAGTGAAGGAGGAAGGAGATAAGTACCCTACCAAAATACAACAACATCTTTCAAACAAAGTAACTGCACTAAAACGTGGTGTTTTATTGTCACTCTGGGCTCCCAAAGCATTTCCCTTCTCTCCCTGAATGATAACAGGCATAAAAATTAAATATAAATTCTCCAACAAAAAGCAGAACGCACTGAAAGGTAATAAATCATGGGGGCTGGGTAGCATTCAGAGGAAGTTGGAGAAAGGAATAAAGGATGAAATAGCGTAGATACTGACTAAGATATATCATAGACCCTTAAAAACCCAAGACTCGTCTTCAGGGTAGAGGATGCGCCACAATGGGCTGAATTTTGATGAAGCAGCAAAGGGAACTCGCCCAGCCAAGCAGTGGGGTTGGTACGTGGTGCTCGCAGTCCTGCGGGGCTCAGAGCACAGTGAATGTCACGCCAGCACCACACTCACAACCCTGCCTCACGCAGGGATGAAGGCCCTAATGAAAACATCTTCTAACTGCCCTGAAGTCAAAATTCTGCCCCGGTTGCTAGCTGCCAAGGTCAAACAAATCTGTTCTGGGGGTTTCTAACATTGTAGAAACAGGAGAGGTGCCGTTCTCGCTCACCCAAAGCACCCGCAAGACTGGTGCTGCGCCTCCTTCACCCCGGGGCCATGTGCCAAAATGCGTGCCGTTGCGCTGGCACTGAAAGCGGGATCCATCGAGGACTCCAGAAGAAGTCAAGAGGGACCAGCCCAGCGCTGCAGTGGGGATAGATATACACATTTCAAACAGCAGCTATCGCGGACCGGATACTCTCTCATCTAATGACCCGAGATTCTTACATTGACATTTCCAGTAACTTGAAACACTCCGTGGGGCACCGCACAGAAACACAGTATTCTGGAAACACTATCTATTAACACTGATTTTCTTCTAAGAAACAAGATCACCTTTAATTTTGCAGGCACCTCCTACTTCATTAACTTACAGATCTTGCTCTCCAGGGGTTTCCTCCTCAATGGGGCAGGAAATGAAAAGACAAAAAATGCAATTTAATTGGGGGTGAAGCTTCATTTTTACACTGCCTATCATAATTACATGTCATTTAAAAACAAGCGTGGAGCAGGTGTGAAGTGGCACCAGCTCCAGATTCACATAAAAAAGGTTGACACCAGCAGCATGTCTCAGCAAGAATCAGATGGTGCAACTTGAAAATTCCTTTTCTCTTTGGTTTTCCTCTTCCTTTGTTCCCTAAAACTTCTCAGAAAAAAAATTCTTTTTGAAATGGGAGAGAAGAAATTGCATCTCTGCAAAGCCAAGTGGTTGGAAAAGAAAAGAAGGTAATTTCAGCATCCTGTGCTGGGGCACAGCAACAGTCCCTGCCAAACATGGGGCAGCGCTAGCGCTGGCGTAGAGGACCGGTGAGTGGAGGTACATCAGCACAGCCACGTGCCTTCCCAAAGATGGTAGTGCTAAAGCAACTGCTCCTGCTTCTTCCTCTCTGGGTATCACTTCGTCTCCCCTTGCGGTCGCTGATAAAACGCCCAGCTGGGTTTGATGCTTGCAGGAGAGACAGGAGTGCACCCCTACGGGTGTGACCTCAAGGTGCTGAAGTTTGCCGTGGGAGTTGAGCCGGGTATGAGAGTGTTTCTGCTCTCCCTCAGGTCGCCCAGCCCTTTTCTCCATGCTCCAGCACCAGGATGAACAAAGCAATGAAACACTTGTGTCAAGTTAACATTGACAAGTCACCCTTCTGCAGAGTGTAGAACCAAGGACGAGCCAGGAGAGCTCTGCGGATGGGTTATGCTGCTCACTTGGAGTTGGTCACCAACATGGGGTCGTTATAACGGAAAGGAGACCTGGAGTTCATGTTTTGTGCTGCTAGAGAGTCTTCACGGGACTTAGGGCAGCTCAGTTGGCTCCAGCCTTCTCCAAAGAGCTTCCACCACTGAGGCTTTTCCATCTGAGGAAGCCCCAAATCAGACTTATCACATACGTCCCTCCATGCTGAGATCTTGTCCAGCACGGACTTTCCATGTGGGCTGGGAGCTCGGACCTGCTTGTGCCCCAGCCTCTCTGCTGCACGACGACAGTTTTGGCACCCATCTGCCCTCCAGGGCCCTTTGGAACACCACAGGTGAGAGAGCCACCCAAGCACTGTGAGAGACCGGCAGGAAACACGGAGAAACCAAACCATTTGACTTCAAAACAAAAGCAGAGCAGCTCAGCTCAGAGCAAGAGCGTTCCCAGGCTCCTGCGGTCGGTCTTGGTTGGTCTTGACAGGACTAAGTTCCTGCTGAAAAAAGAAACGCCTGAAACGTGAGGCAGAGCAGAGGTCTCTGCCCTTTGTGCCTTTCTGGATGGCATCAGTCACACCCTGGATTTAAATACTGCCTGTTTTTGTAACAAGTGCCTTTTCTGTACTTCCAGCCACAGGAGATAAAAACAGAGAGAAATTAACTGATGCACTTTAATTAGCAGATGCCTATTGTTGTCAAAACCCTGCTCCTATATTCTGAAGCAAATTCACATCCTTTCATTTCAAGCAATACGTCAGTTTGGCTTTAGTCTTCCAGCGATCCTTTAGTGTCATATTTTCTCCCCTGTGAATCAATATTCAGATCCTCTAATTGGAACTTAGCTGCTCATCCAACCTTGGGCTAGGTTTGTTTAGCAGCTGAGCGTGTCAGACACTTTTACTGACTGAGCCAGCGGAGCCAAACTTTGCACAGCAGCTCTTAGGCAGAGACGCTGCCTGCGGTGTGTGCTCCCCCCAGCTCCCACGCAGTCCTGCTCCACGAGCTGTGCAGCTCCGGAGCTGCAGGACCCTAGGAGCAAGACGTGCCTTGCCCGAGGCAAGCAGCCCAGAGTATTTTCTGCAATGGGGATATGAAACCCTAAAGCACGTCCCAGCCCAGGATGGGATCAGGGGCAGGTCAGTCTTCCTGTTCCACTTCAAGGGGTGAAGATACAGCTCCCCATAGTTTCTAATTTTAAATCACGATGTCTCCATCTTCTGCCTGTAAGTGCTCTCCTGCTGTCAAAAGGTCACCAGGCCAGCTGGAAAGCTATTTTTCAAAGTCTTGCTAATCTGGAGGCACCTTGCTGCCTTCTCCCACCAGGAAACTGCTGACAACAAAACTAATCAGTGGCCAGCAGGACTGCAGGTTGGGTAAGGCACTGCAGACAGGACTGGCCTTTAAGGTACCAGCCAGAAATTCAAGAGATTCAGGAGCAGTTCCTGGCTCTTCCCCAGACTCCCTCATGACCTTGGGCTCCAGCTCTGTGACTCCACTTCACCTCTACTAACTGAGGCTAATAGCACTTCCCATAGTTGGTCAGGAGGATAAATCAATTTACGTTTAGGAAATAATCTATTACAATGGGCACAAGGGCCCTTTTGGAATAAAACTAGATATTTTTCCCCTTGCATCACCACTGGCTTTAGGGGAATGAAGCCAAGAATGACTGTAACCCACTATGTCTAGGGCTGGGCTTTTTACCAGATTTGTGCATTTTCCAAATAATCTCGCCAAGCCCAGGCTGAGTCACTTATACCAACTGTTTGAGCTAAGTTTAAGAGGGGACTACGAACTGGCTCGGAGGGGCACTGACCTGTCTCACAGGTGGCAGCACAGCCTGTTTGGGTCAAGGAGAACAGATCACACCTTGAGGAGCGCAGCATCTGCAGCCATCGACACAAAAAGCGCAGCAAGGTGTCAATCCCATGCTTGGCTCCAGGATCATCTCCCATCACCTGCTGCCAGTTTTTGGCAATAAATATTTCTAAGGAAGAACAGCTGCACAGCACCCTCCCCGAACCAAGACTTTCCGCAGGTGGAAGGGCTGGGCTTCAAGGGGGGTTCACCAGGGACTGCTCCAGCATCACTTCCCTCCCCCAGGATTTTACCATGCCCTGAACCAACTGGCTTGATGAAAAAGTCTTCAAGCCGGTGCGCCCCATCTACACGCCTGGATTGGTAATGGCATCAGGCACATGCACTGCCAAAGCTCTGGTGCGTTTTGCACCACTGCTCGAGTAGGCAGTTACTCCAGGACAGAGGGATGCAAACCACGCCAACAAAGGTCCACCCCAGGTCTCAAGCTGCAGGGCCAGGATGTGGTCCACAACAGGAGGTAGATCAGGATCTCACTCAGCTTTTGTTGTCACCTCAGCTGATAAAATCCACTGCTGGCGAATGGACATCCACAGACCATAATTCATTTTAAAATTAAATTAGGGACTGCAGACAGCCCCCCAGTCTGTGGCATGAACACAGGCATCCCCTCAGAGCTCAAACCACTCTGCTCTTCATCGCTTGTCTGGCACTGACAGTGCCTGTGGCAGCAGCTGGAGGGAGAAGAGACTCACGCCAGCCTCCAGACATCCCTGCAGCATCCCTGCTCAGCTGCCCTCTGAACCACCCCCGGGAAGCTGGGAGAATCCCAGTTTGGAAACAGAATGAAAAACACCTCAACATCCCTGCTCAGTAACAGCTCCTCTATCTATAAAACACAGAGGGGGCTCAGCTACCAGGGCAAGAGGGGTCAGGTGAAGCACAGCGCACCGGAACCCCTGAAGACAGAAAGGAAAGGAAAACCCTAAGCCACCTGCCAAAACTCCAGCGGTGGAGGTAACTGGTTTATACACGTTTATCCACGCACACAATTATCAGCTCAGTTTAGTGTTTGATTTTACACAGCTCTGGTCCAGCAGACCTGCCGTTGCTCTGCTTGATTCTGCCTCTCTTGCTCATTTATGTATATATTATCCAATCCCTAAATCATTTTTAATAGCTTCTTTACTCGCGTGCCCTCCTGTCTAATTTCAGCACCATCAGCACAAGGCAGGTTGCAGATACAAAGAAGCTGACATTTCTCTTTTGAATAATTTGCAGTGGATTTCTTGCCCGTTTGATGTAGTCATTTTGTTCTCTGCGCTGATGTGACATTACTTATTGTTAAATATTCTTATCTGTTACATACAGTTCTGTTTAGATAAAGGTCAGCGCATGAACCCTTGACAGTGCTTGTTGCTACCATGCTCTGAAGCCAATTTGTCATTCTCTCCCTTCAACACTCTCATCCTAGTTTCAGTCCATTTTCCCCACTAATTCAGGGACAGTAGGGAGCCGTTAAAAAATGCAAAACATCTCAGCTGTTCAGACTGACACTTGTATAGGAAATTATTAGCCTGGGCAGCACCAGTTGCACAGGCAGGTCAGGTGATACTGTCCAGGCAAATCCAGCAGCAGACTCTTGTTAAGGAACTGTATGGCTGCCCCCCAAAATATGTACATATTTCTGCTTTAACTGAAAATCAGCTAAGCCTTGCATAGCATGCGATGCCTTCTGCCAGCCTGGTCTGCAGTGGGATAACAGCATAAGCCCACACCACCCTCTCTTGGCAGAGGACAAGAAGGGCAAGCTCAAGCCATCGTCACCAAATTTGCCAGAATGGAAGCACATGGCAGGGCTGGTCCCTCTTCTCTGGGACCTGGAGAGCAGCTGAACTCACACAAGCCTGCTCACGCCGAGTAAAACCTACACTTGCATCTGCTCCGTCTCACTTTTTATCTTTCTGACCAAACGCGTACCCCCTGCTACCCCTGTGCGTTGCTTCCCACGATGGCACCCGTGATGTGGCGGTGGGGATGCAAGGGCACCCTGGCTGGGACTCGCTCCCAGCATCCCCACATCCCACCTGCCCCGGGACACCCCGACTGGCCCAAACAGCATCTCTGGAGCATACTACGAGTACGGGCGTTGCACGCTTGCTAGTTGTTGGAAGGCAGCCTGTGACCTTGAGTGGGTCTCCCAGGGACAAGGTGGTCATACAATCTTACAGGGACACACGTCAGCACGGCGCAAACAACGGACCTCAGGACATTTAGTCTGCAACAGCAGAGGGCAGGGAGCCGTCACAATCCCTGGATTGTTTTACAACGGCAGCCACTGGGATGAGGAGCAGGGCTGGCAGCCCCCAGTGCCTTGTGAAATCTATTTTACTACTCGGCTGAAGCTCGTGCACTTTTATGGCTCCATCCAGCAAAGTGCTTCAGCACGTACTTAACTCCAAGCACACAAATAGCCTTAATTACACCAAGGGAGCCGTTCAGAGGTTTAAACTGAAGTCCATGCCTAAGCGAGCATCTGAGTGAAGATTTTGAGGCAGAAAGGGGGAGCAAAGAGGATGGCGAGGAGCTGAGCCCACAGCCCCACCAAGCCTGTGACAAGGACCAGGGTGGAGACGCTCGGACGGGGCAGGGGGCTCTGGATGCAGGAACAGGTAAATGCAAGGGCTCAGCTCGCTGAAAAGGTGGATTCTGCTGCACGAGTAGAGAAGGATGCAAAGGTGGATTCGGCATGACTGAAACTACCGCACAATAAAACATGTGCTCGTTTCAACACTTGCCAAATGCAAGAACATTTGATCATTTATTCAAAGCGACATTTAATTTTGCGTTGCGCTAAATCATTTTGTACTTCTAAATAAAAGAGAATAAACTCCCAAACTCATCCCGCTCTCCATAAAATACAAAGAAATACTGCATTTTGCTGAATGTAATCAAGTGTGGGTTTTTCCCCCCGCTTCTTTATATGTGAAGGAGATAAAAGATACAAGGAAAAAATCACATTGGGCCCCCTCAGTTCTAGGCCCAAGGAGAAAAGAGCGGTTCACACCGTGCTGAACCCACCCCAGCCTGACCGTATCAGACGTCTTGTGCAACTGGCGCTTGCATGTGCCGCACTGGAGGAGCACACACACCGCAGCTCCCGCTCCACGCGGACCCGCCGATACCCAGAGGCATACTACCGCCAGCTATGCTGACAGAGACACGCACAGGGCAGAAGCCCCTGCATTTCAGTCTATACCTCAGCCTTGGGTCCCTGCCGTGTAACCACGGACCAGTCTGCACGCAAGGGCTCCTCTACCCTTATGTTGCTGCGTCGCACAGAGGTGCCTTCCTCATCCTCTCTTGAAGACTCTAACTTGGCACAACCAAAAATAAACTCCTGGACAAACAGATATTCACAACTTGGGCCCTCAGCTTAGCTACACCGGTGCAAGCGGGAAGAAACTGCACTGCCCCTCTCCTAAACCGGGACATGGAGAAGGGTGAGAGCTGGCTTTACACGTTTAGAAAGGTATGAGAAAACTCAGGTCCTCTCCGGGTTTGGGGACAGGGTGTCCTGCAGCTAAAAATAGAGAGACAAGCCAAAAAGTCAAGGCTAGCAAGAGGCACTGGTAGGGTGACCAAAGACAAAAACAGAGCCTGTTTGTTTATGTAGCCAGTGCCTATCCAGCAAGAGAGACTGAGACCTCCGCACACATGCTGCCTGCGTGACGGACAGGCTCCTGCCAGCTGTAAGAGTCCAATTTCTCACGCGGACACAGGGGTTCCCTCTCCCCTTCCCTCGTCGCAGGCTCATGCCTTTCTTTCAATTATTTTTAGCTGCTGCATAAAGCAGAGTAAGGCACAGGAACAGAGGGGAATGGCAAGGGATGGAAATCACTGCTCCGGTAAGGACTCTCCCCCTTGCTGCCACAATAGGGAGCTCAGGATCCAAGCCTCATCAGGCTCCGTGCTCAAACCTGTTCAGAGCTTGTGGGATCCAAGGTGAAAATCTCTCCCCGAGGCTCCATCAGCACCTTGAGCTGGGTGGGAGATGTCCTATGCCCGGTGCAGGACTGGGCTGCTCGAAGTGCTCCACCTCCCTCAGCGGTCCTGCCCTGCACCAGACCTGGGCATCTGCTGCAGATGGGGTTTGGTTCTTCATCAGCCCAAAGGGCCAGAGCTCCCAGGAAAAAGTCCATTGCCAAAAGCAGCGGGATGCAACTTCAAGGTGGTGTGGCTGGCAAGTGGTAGCCACAGCCACAAGAACTTTGTCTTCAAAAGTCTTTCACTACAAATGAGTAGGAAGGAGCAAGTATGTCTGAAGGAATATTTTGCTCTATTTGGACAGCATGTCTCACTGACCAATTTCTCCGCAGCAGCTGCTGCGTGCATAACAGTGCATCCAGGTGCATACCAGGGGAACCAAGGCTGACCTCACTTGAAGTTTAACTGGGATGAAAGTTGTGGTCTGTAAGCTTTCTTCTTCTGCTCTTCCCAAAGATCTCCAAGGCTGAGAAAAACCTTGCAAAAGGCCACGATAAGATGAAGTTTTCTCAGCCTGATTTTGCTCCCATCTTGCTCTTAAAGGAATCTGGCAATCACAAGAAAATCCCAAGAACAAAAGTACGGATGAGACCCAGGGGAGAGCTGCTTGGCAGCATCCTTCTCTCCAGTAACACCTGCAAAGTTTCATTTACCAAGGTTAAACAGTGCCCTGCCAGAGCCCAGCGGGTGTTGGGAAGCAGCAGCTGGGGGGCTGCAGGGAAGACGAGGCATCCTGCTCACTGTCTGCATCACTTCGGACAGCAAAGCTTGAGCTAAGTGGACTCGGGAAACTTTCAGATGTCTGGCCATGAGCAGCAAAAGGGCCTGCTGAATTAGCTGTATGGAGCAATGCATCAACAGCCAGGGGATGGACAGGGTGTGATCCATTACCCATGACAGACACGATTTAACAACAGCCAGGCATACGTGATGCAACAGACAGGTGACCTTCTGCTGGGACTGAGCCCTCAGACCCATTTCTGTAATGAGGTATGCGTCCTTCCCTCAAGCTTTGAGGCCAGCAAGAAAGAAACCAGTGAAGCATCTCTCTGGCCTGATAAGACATCAAGTTAACCCTTTCTCTTGGGTAACCTCTGTTGGAAATCCAAGCACAGCCAAAACTTTGTACCTGCGCAGTGAAGTGTCCTCTGTAGAGCACTGTGGGTGTTACAGCGCACGGGGAGGCAGGTCCTGCCGGGGCGATGCTCAGCCGGGATGCAATGTGTGCGAGACTGGGGATCCAAGAAAGCTCTGGCCCAAGAGGTCACAGCTCCTGTTGGTGCCAGCATGCCTGCTCCCAGGGCTGGGATCCCTCCCTGCCTGGAACAAGAGGCATGGCACAACATGATCCCAGCACCTACGAGCTCAGGCATCAGCCCTCCTGGCAGGGAGAGCATCTTCTCAAAATTATGGCTGGATCCTCCATTTCTAGCAAGCCCACCTTGTACTCACTTGTGTATCACCTCCCACCCAAATCCTGCTGGGTTTATTAATCCAGAGACTGCCAGGCCTCCCTTCTCATCCTGCCCCACCTGAGCTGTGCGGCTGCCATCGGCACGCATCTCCATCCCACCTGCTCAGCCTGGGAAGCCAAACGCCCCCCAACAGTTCAGCTCAGGGAGGGTTGGCAGGATACAGTGATCTGTATCAGAATTTAATTCGTGTTCAAGAACTAATGCTTGACAAAGTGTCCCAAGTGCTTCTGTGACAAATATTTGATGTCTCATCCAAAAGATACTACGAACTGTGACGCCTCGAGGGGCTTCCTAGGGAATCGCAGAGACACAGGACTGAGATGCAGCAAGCTCAGGGCTGTGCAGCCTCCAGCCTGCGGGGCTTTGCAACACCACCAGAGCAAGTGGTCCAGAGGTCGACGAAATAACAGCAGGTAGATCAGAAACAAACTCCAATGAATACATATCCAAGTATTTAAGCAAAGACACAGGATGGGAGGTTTGTTTTCTTGGTTGCAAGTCAAAATGGTTGCAGCCATCAGAGTTCAGCTCCTCTCAGCCAGCATAAACGAGCAAAACACTGACACCAAGATGCAGCCACGAAAAACAGCGTGGGAGCACCAAGAGGTGCCTCTGAAGCTGGCTATATGCCAGGCTAAGCTTTCCACACAGGGCTCTTTCACTTTGCCTTACTTCATTAACCTCAATGGATTTACACCCGAGACCAGCACTGAAAAAAAAAAAATCAATTATCTATCTATTTAACTTCCCTGCCCTGATATTATTCCCACTGTCCCATATTTGGCTCCCCTCTGAGATCTGAATTCTTGCAGGCCTGCCAGAAGTTTGGGCACAGTCTCCATGCTGTAGGACAAACTTCCCCCTTCACCAAGGTAAGGACAGGAGAAAGCCACAGTTGCTTTTGCAAGAGCAACTACTGCAAAAATATTAATAGAAAACTCCAGACCTGTAAGTGCAGCTGTTCTTTCTGCAACTTGCACTCAACTGCCTGGATTAAGGTCCGTGTCCTGCTGTTAGAAACCACCTCCTTCTGGCAGGAATGCTGCTGGAGCTCTTGTAAAAGCAGGCACTGCATCAGAGTTGAAAGGAAGAATCAACAGACCAGTGCATCAGTTAGCAGAGGCCTGACAAGCTGCCTGGCCCCAGACAGCATGGCTGCTACAAGTTTTCTGCCCACTGCAGTGGTTATGCACTTTTATCTCGTTGCTGATGGCAGACGCACCTTGCAGGAAAAGCCCTGAGAAGTTTCACAGAACAGGCTTTCATCAGACACGTGCCAGCCGTTCCAGGCATCGGTGCAGCGCGCTGAAAGCCACGGAAGGGAAGATCTCCAATGTGGGATAAGTGATTTCTTGTGCTACTCCCGTCTCTGAGAGCACACCAGATCATCAAGTAGAGCTGATACAAAAAGGAAGCAAAGGCACCTCTGCTGCTCTCCATCGCTGCACTTCAGACACAAAATCCACTAAACCCCAGTTCAGCAGCTGCCTGGACCAAGTGGTCATGGTGCCCAGACCATCGTCCCTCAAAGCTTTGGCCAGTTGGGAGGGTCCTTTCTCACCCCCATCTTACACAGACACCTCTTGAGAACCTACTGCGTTTCTAACACAGCTGCACGAGACTCAGCTCCGCCACGTGGCCCTCCCAGGGCTGCCCACACGAGCCAGTGCTTGCACAGCTCCAGCTGGAGAGGTGAGTATTAATTCTGTACTAAATTGGGTGGTTTGTTGTACACAAGCAGCAACTTTTCTTTATGAAATGGGTGTATCATTTTGATTAGGCATAGTCGTTACACTCAGCCTTTAATTAGATTTGTGTAATTAGAAATTCACTGAGTTATTTCACGCAGTGGAAAAAATATTGCTTGGATGGGGTTATATAAGACGTTGACAGATTTCTCTGTAGCTCCCAGAACTGTCTGGTAATCTGAAATAAATGACATCTTCAATTTTGAGATCTTCACAAGGTGTGCACAACTCTTCACTTGTGGCAAATTTTGCATGGCTAAGACGCAGGAATCGGGCAAGAACAAGTGGAAGACATCATGACCAATTCCTACTGGTATTTTCTTCACCTATGTTTGGAAAGGACCTGACCCCATGTTTAGCGATGACTCAAAGTGTTCGCTGCGACTCTGGCTGCCTTCAGTCTCACGACTCCCTGACCCCTGAAACGAGTGACATCTCCAAGCCAGGTGCTCGCCCCATCCTACAGAAACCGCCACAGGTCTTCTGCCCACCTCAGAGCCAGCTGCTCCTCCCAGGCAGGTGAGAGAGTACCCACGTTGCCCATAACGAGGGGCAGCAACTAGGCCATACCAGTGGTACAGCACGGGTGACAGCCCTGCCCTTGAAAACCTGGCACCTCTATCAGGCACTTGGCTGCGATCTCTCCAGTTCACACTGGGAGTTGGGTGCCACAACACCAGTCCACTTCTCGGAGCCAGCGCGTGATCCTCCCAGACATCTCCACACGCTCTGTAACACAGATGCTTTCAGCACTCCAGCCAGGTGGGGACAGTGAAACCTAAAGTTGTTTTAATTCACCCCAAGGCAGAAGAGCACCTTGTGGCACAGCCAGGAGCAGAATCTGGACTCATCTTTCAGCATCACAGCTTAGAAAAGCTCCCCGGGCTCTTTCTTCTGTGATAGCTGTTGGCACATCACTGCACCAGGCACCTGTAACGGGCTGAGTGCTCTCTGCATCCTAGAGGGAAACACCAAAAGCACAAAGCATTCAGGAAAGCAACAGGAAAATGTTCTCCTGTGGGACTTGAGCCTGAGGTTTTCCCATTAGACTATTTTTACAGCTGAGGAAATGAAGCAGAGACAAGAAATGGCCCCCAGCCATGGAGTCAGCTATGGCAAGAGAACAGCCAGCTTTACTATCAGATTTACACACAGCTGCTTTACTACCCTGAGCAATATTTACACCTTAATTGACTTCTTCCACTTAAGCAGGGACGGCGTAGCACAGCCAACGTGGCGAGACTTTGCTTTGTGATGAGGTGGCCAGCCAGAGGGGATGGCCCACGTCTTCTCTTAGTTACACCACCGATGGCCAAATGTCCCAGAGCTTCAGAGAAGGTAACATCTACACTCTCACTCTGCTCCAGCTGTGACAAGTTATGGCAGGATTTAAAAAAAAAAACAAAACCACGGAGATAGAAAAAGGCAGCTCTAACCAATAGAGATGAGAAAGCTCCTGAAATCATAGCCTTCTCCTTAAGAGTTTTTCCATTAAACTACTTCTCAAGCAGCAGCGCTGGCGGGTGGGAAAAGGGGGAATCAATTATACAAATAACTCACAATACAACAATAAGAGCATTTGATTAAGGAGCACTTTAAAGAAAGTCCTTAACAAACATTTGAAGGACCCCTAATATATGTTTGCAGTCATGTCTGGAGCTAATTTAAACAAAATGTTTATTTGCACAACCAGGTGACAGTCAAATTACAAAACAAAATCTTGTTTTCTCCCTCTTCCACAGCTTTCCCTTAGGTACACGGTCCCTGCTACTCAAATTTCTCCCAGGCCTCTTTGTGGGCATAAAACTTCTCCTCCCCACCTGCAAGCTTTCAGGCTAGAAGTGCTCATTTGCTCATTGCAATCACAGCCCCGAGGGACTCTCAGAAACCCTCTAACTTCTCAGGCCAATCACAAATAAGCAGCACAGCTTGATTTTCAAGCGTTTTTTGAAGCTGAACAACTCTGAGAGCTCTTCATCAAAACCACTTGATGAACAAGTTTGGGAGAAACCTCACATCCAGAGCGGTGGCTGGGGCAGCTGAAGAAGCCGCATCCATGAGGAGCTACGGCTTCTGTGTACATGGGGCAGCTGCTCACACAATATCATATCTTCCTCCTGGAAACCAGTGCTCATTGAGCTTTAGGCCAGTACCAAAGATGTCAGGCAGCCATCAATGAGATGAGCTGTTCAAAGTCTGTCGTCTTCCAAATTACACCACCTACACATCTCGTTCAGGACGTATCACAACGCAGATCTCTCAACCGGCAAAAAGAAACTCTGGTTTCAGCACCCGTCGGGTGCCCTAGCTGACCCTGGGACAGCCAGCTCCTCCCAGGTACCAGCTGCCGGGAGAAGACCCCATCCCCTTGGGTGGGCAGGACAGAACCGCCAACCTTCAGAGCTACAAGGATGAGTAGCAGCAGCTTGAGTTGAAGATGTGAGTGGGAGCACGTACCCTTCAACAGGCACAGTACCTGCATCACTGTGCTGAACCCCAGATGACAGGGCACCCGACAAACCATGTGTGGAAGGTATTCTTATAGTAAACAAAGTACAGGTGTAGAGTGAACTGACTCAGGACAGAAGTTCATTTTCACTTCACTTAAAAGCAGCAGTATTTCAGTTGCAGTCCAAAACTACTCATCAAAACAATCTCTACAAAACATGAGGTGACTGGCTTTGAAAGGAGAAAAACGGAAATTAGCTCGGAAGAAAACCAAACCACTGTTGAGTAATTGGTCCCAGTAGAAATCTGATCTGCACTGGGACAGACCTTGAACTTACGCCTGTTACACCTAGGAATGAATACTGAATATTCAAATACTTAAAAGTTCCAAAACTCTACACATCTCTGGTGTTCAGCTGTTCTGCTTTTCCTCTGGTACAAAGTAGGGTTTTTATCTGACCAGGACTGAAACAAAGGGTCACTTTCACAAATTGTTTGGATTCACCACAATGTCCTAATAATAGAAACGAACACTAAAAAAAATGCTTCATCACAAGTTGAAATTTGAAACAAAGGAGTTGAATTACGAAAACAGACTTTTGCGCGGAACATTTCTGTTCAACGTTTTTCCTAGCACAACTACATTTTTCCAAACATTTCAAACTCAATGAAAAAAGTTATTTTACGAAAACGATCTTCTCATTCAAGACCTCTTCTTGACTGATTGTGTGAAATGATCTTACAACGATGAGTAAGTATTGATTTCCCTAAAGGTGGTAAGTGGGAGATGATTTGAAGACGACAGCTTTTTATACACTCTGGGAGAAATGCATGCTCCCAACAGCACATCCCACAGGGCACGTATCAACGGTGCTGGAGGGCCACCAGAACAGGTCTCTCCCTGTCTGCATCCCTGTCAAAAATCCTTGCCCAGTAAGGGAATCTTTTGTTTGCCGTTTCAGTGCACTCAGGAATTGTCCGTTTTCTTAATTTTTTTGCCTTTTTTCCTTCTTGTTGCTAACTGTGCTGGAAACACACTGTCACCAGCAATTCCCATGGCTGCTGGGGTAACACTCACTTCTCTAACATGATGCAAAACAGCTTAATCTTTCTCAGATTTGCCTTTTTTTTCCAATCAAGGGATGTAGCTCGTGTGAAAGCCTCATCCCTGCTGTTAGCCAAAGGCAGCCCACACCAGCTCCCCTCCGTCCCGCAGTACGAACAGCGTGTGCTGGCACCGGCTCCAGAACGATGGAGCTTCTGAACATCATCCAAACAGGACGAGCAAACCAAGTGCAGCTTTCCAGAGTTACGTACAGCATGGTGGATGAAGAGCCTCAGAGCTTTGGACACACGCTGTGTACAGAGATGTTTAGGGGAGGTTACTACACCCTAAAGGGTGAGAAGGTGAGAAGAGCTCAGAGGGAGGTTTTGGGATAGATCCTTGGAGAAGGACCATTGGGATAGAGAAGCCTAATTAGGAGGATCGCCACAGGTCACGCATGAGGCAGCCGCCTGCTAGTAAGCTGTGAAACACCATCCAAGCTAGGAAGACCGACCAACACCACCATTCCCAGATCTCCCCCCAGTCCAGACATGCCTCCTTCAGCTTGTGCAACAACTCTGAGACTGGACTAGGGACCTCCAAAGGTCCCTTCCTACCTAAACTACTCCATTATAGGGCTTAGGAGAACTGTGTTGGGATGGCAGGACTTTCCTCTTGGCTGTGAGATGCCCAAATGATGGCAGTCCTTAGGCGGCAGAACACACAAACAAGCAAGGAATTTTAACTGTTTGGAGATAAATGTGAATGGCTTTTCTGAAGGGCAGTAAAGTGTCCCCTGCCATCTAAGTATCCTTCTGCTCAGAACAAATGGGGAATGACAGACCTCTGAAGGAAACATCAGTCCCTCTTTCAGCATACCATGTGTTTTACCTGTAATGCAAGCCCTGCTGTAGGAATCACTGCAGCAGCCACCCACCCCACCACCTGCCCCCCCCAGTTTCTGCACGGTGTGTCACCCATGAAGCAACTCAAAACCTTCGCAAAATCCAAAACACAAGCTGCTTACAAAGCCTGTTAGCTGCGTGGCAACTTGAGCAGATGGTTAACATTCAGGGGCCCACTGGGAATCTTCCATCGCACAGTAGCAGCAAAAGCAACTCAT
The DNA here is from genome assembly GCA_013398225.1 of Steatornis caripensis. NCBI lineage: Eukaryota > Metazoa > Chordata > Aves > Caprimulgiformes > Steatornithidae > Steatornis > Steatornis caripensis. The sequence goes on along the minus strand of VZSC01008124.1, from coordinate 205,209 downwards.
AGAATCATAGAATGGTAGGGGTTGGAAGGGACCTCTAGAGATCATCTAGTCCAACCCCCCTGCTAAAGCAGGTTAGCCTAGAGCAGGTTGCACAGGAATGCGTCCAGGCGGGTTTTGAATATCTCCAGAGAAGGAGACTCCACAACCTCTCTGGGCAGCCTGTGCCAGTGCTCTGTCACCCTCACAGTAAAGAAGTTCCTCCTCATGTTCAGGTGGAACTGCCTGTGTTCCAGTTTGTGCCCATTGCCCCTTGTCCTGTCGCTGGGCACCACTGAGAAGAGTCTGACCCC
>VZSC01008124.1:143559-204723 GCA_013398225.1 Steatornis caripensis | reverse complement strand
GGATCACCTCCCTCGACCTGCTGGCCACACTCTTCTTAATGCACCCTAGGATGCCATTGGCCTTCCTGGCCGCAAGGGCACACTGCTGGCTCATGGTGAGCCTGTTGTCCACCAGCACTCCCAGGTCCTTCTCCGCAGAGCTGCTCTCCAGCAAGTCAACCCCCAGCCTGTACTGGCACATGGGGTTGTTCCTCCCCAAACTCAGTGGCTCTAAATCCAGCTCCGCGCTTGGACGGCCCGGCAAGTGAACCACTCTCCCCGGTGAAGCGGTGGTGTGAGGCGACCAGACAGTTCAGTTGGGGTGAGGCAACAAAAGCTGTCCCCTGCTTGCTCAGCAGCAATCAGCTGGGCTCTCTGACATACACAGACTGTTTCTCCTTGCCAAGACAGACAGAGACAGCTGGGTGCGCAGAGGGAACAGCCTGACGAGTGCACCCACATGTTTTGGAGAGGGTCTTGCTTAGGCAGCACCCCAACATGAGCTCCTCTCCTGTATGAAGTATCCACCACCACTTCAAAAGGTTTAACTCGGGCCCTGAGCTCTTTCCTTGCCAAAGCAGCTCCTAACAGCAACTCAGCTAACAGAACAGCCACAGCACTTTCCTCCTTGCTCTGCCAACATCCCAGCTTCCCCCCAAGGCCACTGCTTCGGGCACTCCTACTTTGCAGGCTCCTCCTCAGCACATAGCAAGAGCAAGCCATCACCACTCTCCACCGTAGTTCACATACAGCTGTGCAACTCCAGACATGGACAAGAGCTTGGATCCTATAAACATTATCTCAGAGTGGGAAGGGAGAGGCACCCCTGCTGTCATCTCTGCAACGACAGTTTTGCCGTGTCCTTGCACAAAGGTGGAGGTGCTACAGATTAATGGGAATACGTCACCACCTGCTGGGTTCTGCTTCTGCATCCAGCAGACATGGAAGACCTGCTCCACGGGGGTCCTGACACAATTCTCTCCCGCTCCCCAGTCCCTCCTGAAGAGACTGACTGCGCACTGTTTTGTCTTGAGGGAACGAAAAGGATGTGTCTACATGGCAAAATGGAAGAGGCACAGCAACATGAGGAGGTACAACGTTGTGGCAATTACCTTAGAGGAGAAAGTACAGGTGGCTACGGCAACGGTTACTGCCAGCCAAAACCCACTCTGGGATTACCCCTGCCAGCTACGGTAAGAAATCTGTACCTTTCACGGACTACAGTCACATCTATTTTCCTGGGCAGTCCTGTCCCACCAGAGAAAGTGTGCTGGTATCTACTTCTGAGGATTGGATTGTGCTCATCTTCAGACAGAAGCAGAAGTGCCTTCACCTCCCCCAGACACCACCGGGATTTGTGGCATCCTCCAAAAAGGGCTCAGCACACACCGACCCACTCTACAAGTCACCAGCCCACCAGCTTTGCGAGCAGCTCTGTGCCAAGATGCCAGGGGAGGAGATACAAGGGCCCAGCACCTCACACGCCACCATCGCTTCACAACAGCCACGCTGACGAGAGGGCACAGTGAGAACTTGAAGGTGAAGGATCAGCCAGTGCACTCATATATGGCACAGCCTAATCCAGCAAGCAGAAACAAGGCACGTCAGAGTAAAACTACGGCTCTGCACAGCACCGGGCGGGCAGAGTCAGGCCGAGGGCCCCCTGCTGAATACAGTTATTCTTTGCCTTAAGATTTCAAGGTCTTCCTGACTTGGCAGATGCTGTTTTTGCAGATGTGGCTCACCCACCTCAGATGTGCTCTGATGGGGAAATCCAGTACTTAGAGGACGAGGAAGACAATGCATCTGGCTGAGCTTTCCCACTCCAAACTGCTGGTGCTGGTGGCAGTTTCCTGCACCGAACGATCCGTTATGCTTGGAAGTGGTTATAAAGACTCCTCTACCCGCAAACAAACTATCCACCGGGGCAAAAGAGCAGTATCCACAGCAGCGATTTACATCAGAAGACAAATTCTTGTCTTCTCAGTTTAGAACAATGCTCCTTTTGCTCACAAGATGTGGGAGCCAGAAGCCCCAGCCCTTTGGACCACTGCACAGGGAAGTCACCAGCAGAACCCAGAGCTCCTCAAGCATCGCTATGTCCCTGCTCACCCACAGCAGGTTCCCCATTACAAAACCTCAGTGGGGCTGCAGCTGCCTCGTGGGATACACTAAGGGTTTCCACTGGTCCAGACTGATGCCAGGGCAGAGGCAAGGGACACTGAGGGACACGCTGTCCTCGCACTAACACACTGCCTGTCCAGAGGCCTCATCAGCAGAAGCTCAGTGCCCTGCAAACTGTACTAGCTTGTGTCTTGCTTGGAGTGTGGCTGTACCTAGAAAAACAGAGGTGATCCCACCTAGATACTGCTAGAGAAGCCTACAGAAAGATTAATGCCTCTCTGGTGCCTGCAGGCCAGGGAGGCAGCAGGTGTACCGCAGGGACGGCAGCAGGCAGGCGCTGGCAGAACAGGCAGCATGCTGTTCCTGAGCATCCCTCTTGCAAAGTAGCACCCCCAAACCACTCATCGCCCAGACCTGACCCCCAGCACATGCTGGTTCTGGCAATTTTACCAGAGTCCTCAGCCATCTGGTTTAAATAAGCATTTCCCCAATTTCAAAGAGCATCATCCCTGGTTTAATTTAGGCCAATTTGTCCTAAATTGATTTCCCATTCCCATTGGTTTAAGGAAAGAGGAAAACAGATTGGAAGAGTATTTCTGATTCATGCAGCTAAGCAGATCCGTGCCCTTTAGAAAATGTAAAGGTCTTGTTGAAGCAGGAATATCAACTTGGGATTCCTACTTCTGTGTATGAGGGAGGAGTCTTTTCTCCAACACCACTGTGCTTTCAAGAAGAAAGCAGGACAGCAGGCCTGTTTTAACCATGAGCTAACATGCCTGCTCCCAGCCAGGACAGGACACCACGATTCAGCAAACGACACGTTCTTGCTATGTTTGCCTTTCTGCCTGCTTTCCCAGAATCCAATTTAAAACAAACTTTACACGTACTAAGGCTAGATCATATGAAACATACTGCAGAATGCACTAGGAGAGCCACTTTTCTTTATATATGTTTATATGATAGATGTCTGTATGTAGGGCTCAGCACCTATCTTCATTGCTGGCATTACACATGGCTTAACCTTTCGCATTCCCTCCCACTGTCAGGCTTGGCTTTTCAAAAACACCCAGGGAAGAGAGGTGATCAAATACTCTTGGAATGCATTAAGATGCAAGTCAGCAACATACTCCACTGAAAGTCCTGCCATTAAACATGGTATATTAAATACAATCTTAACATCACATAATGCCTTTCATTTCAAGGGAGCCCAAAACACTTTGCAAGCACGGCACATGCTGCCCTATCTTCACCTGCAGAGGCCTGTCTGGACCGAGCAAGCAGCTGTTACTCAACTTCCCCCACAACAGTTCAGTGCTGACCTTCCCCAGAGTCACAGAAGAGGTGTAACCACGACAGCATCCCCATCACCCACCTGGTGCCCTACTGTCTCTGCTGCCCCTCCTCTTGGAAAAAAGCATCTTTCAACGAGAAAAAGTTTCCATGAGACATTATGCTCAGCCAAGATTCTCAACCCATCTGTTCACTGGCCACAAAGTCTCTTCTACGTACAACCACCCCTGCAGTTCCACGCTGGCTTCCTTCTGGGGGTGCATGGCCGGGAAGAATAACAGTCATGGCNAAAAAGCATCTTTCAACGAGAAAAAGTTTCCATGAGACATTATGCTCAGCCAAGATTCTCAACCCATCTGTTCACTGGCCACAAAGTCTCTTCTACGTACAACCACCCCTGCAGTTCCAGGCTGGCTTCCTTCTGGGGGTGCATGGCTGGGAAGAATAACAGTCATGGCCATACAGCTATTTCCTACTCTAACAATACCCAAACAAAATAAAATCCAAAACCTATGGTGTTTTCTAGTGCATGTGGGTATAAGTTTCATTTAGTTTAAAGATGAAGCACTGGGACAATGGAAATAGTTAAAAATCACTACAGCTGCTTCTCTCTCTTCTGGTTTAAATGCCATTACTGGCCACCTTCAAGTCATATGACATAAAGGGCGGTGGTTCTTTGGCATCAGTATCCAGCCTTACACGTGGACCTGCAAGATTCTTCTCTCTTGTACCACAAAACAACTTTTAATCTTCATAAACTAAGGTGCCAGTTCAAAATCAGACAAAAAATTAGACATTCTTCTGTGCTGCTCCGTAGATCAGAAAGTGTAAGATCACAAAGATGAATTGATAGGCACTGCGGTGCATGGACGAGCACCCGAAGGCCAGTCACAGAGCCCAGGGCTCACAGAAGCAAGGAAAGATCAAAGGCTTGACATGCTTCCTCTGCCTGCGCCACCATGGACCTCTGCGACCCAGAGAGGTCCCTAACACCTGGAAATTATTTTCCTTATTTCTTCCCATTCACAGGAAAGACGCTTTCCACCTTACCTCTCTGCAATAGGGAAGAAGTTGCTAAGTTTGCCCTGTACCCAAAAAGATCATCCAGTATTAAGCTTTCTTTTCACTCAGACTGTGGCTGTAATGTCTCCTTAAACCTGCAGCAGAGCAGAGGACTTCCTCGGGATTTCCGCGCCAGTCTAGTTCAAACCTTCCTGCGATCCTCTGCCCGTCTCATCAGTGATGCAGAAACACTGCGGAGATGCCAGACATATCCGTATCGTTAGTCTATTAGCTCAGCAGTCGCCTACGTGTATTTTTCCACCATGTCAGAAATCATGTTGTGCAGACGACCAGGAACCTGCACGTCCTCTGTGACACCAGAAAAAGGCTTCTATGGGGTTCAGACCGATCGTTGCCAGATAACAGGGCAATGGCTTCCTGAATCATGGAGTAATTTGTACCCACGTTTTAAGTCGGAGATCCCTGTGACTGGCAAAGCCAGGGCCCTGGCTGCAAATAGAAGAATGCCCACCGCAAAGCAAGAAGAGAACACTCGAGGAACACAAGATTTCTAGGGGCCAGAAAAGCCTGTCGGGGAGAGGTAACGGAGAAGAACGCACAGAGGGCAGCGAGACGCAGAGCAAACGCAAGTGCTCGCTCACTGCAGCCATCTCTGCGCCTTGTCCTACAGAGACAGGGCACGTGCAGCATCCCCTGGGGGATGCTTCTTTTTAAGCAACCACTTCACAAGGTCATAGCGAATTGTGGTGAGAGGTTTTGTCCTCATGATCCAGACTGGTCCAAAAGGATGGGCCTGCACATGGAAGGGAAGCGATTGAGACTTTCATTTCCCATTATCAGAGCACAGGCAGCAGCTGAGATGCCAGCTCCCAAATCCACAGGCTCCACCCTCCTCCTCCGACTCAGTGCCCACGACAAGCAGGGACCTGAGCAGCCCTGCGAGGTCCTCGAGCTGCTGCCCTTAATCCACCCCAAACTCTGTAAGCTTAGCCGCCGCACACCCAGCCAGAGACAGGATTCAGCCCCTAAACCTACAATCTTTCACTGTTCCTTGTCTTTAAACAGTTGTAAAAAGCAGCTCAGCACTTCAGATCACTTAAACATAGCCATACTGTGCCTTAACAACGGGTCAAAGCAAGGCAGGCATGTCAGTGAAGCTACGAACATCGCATCTATTCCAAGGTGCCAGCTGTGAGGCATTCACCTGGTGATCTCCCATTAAACACACCGCCCTCTAATTTTACCAAACGGTGAAGGAATCCAATTCAAGCCTTGCCTCCAGCAGCACAAGATCTCAAGATCCAACACAGACACGCACCCTTCAAGTGCACGCAGGGAGGAAACAAGCAAAGCTTGTGAACACAACAAAGGGCATATTCCTACCAGCTGTATAGCAGGGGGCATAAACAGCCACGGGAGGAAAGGGTTTGGAGGCACATGGCTTGAGGGAGGCACTGGAAAGAATCTGCGTGCACATGGCTCGGCTGGGATTCAGCTGCAGTATTCAAGGCGCACTGCGGGGCCCCAAAGCAAGGGACTGCACCCAAGCACCTGAATCTCCAAGCGCAGTCTGGGGACTCCCACTTAGGAGCACTGGTCCTCGTAAACACGAACCCCTCTGCGGAGCCAGAACTGTTCCTCTGCACAATGATTGTTTCTTTATGCAGCAGCTTTCTGAACTGAGAAATCTGGAATGGCTCACCACAGTATTTGGGGCAGTGCTGTGCTTATCCCATTCTCAAACCGTGAAGGGTCCAGTCTGAGTTAACATCTCATGAGAGCACCAAGATCCAAGCCTCTGAGGAAACTGCCTTCCCAAATTTTATATAAGATAGCCATCAACATTTTGCCTTTCACAAGACAGCACGTTTGTAGTTACTTTACAACCCCAGGCAGCTATATGTATAAGGCCATCGCTCGTTTTGGTCTCAAAGTACTCACCAAAAGTCTGGCTGCTTTTCCACAATCAAATGCTGGGCTGTGCCCTACGCTGGAGAATAGCACAGCACAGCCCTCCCACAGGTTTCTCAGAGCACAGCGAATTAATCAGGGTATTGAATTAGTGAGGTTAGATACAATTAGCTCCATTTGACCCAGGTGCTTTAAGCAACATTTTTCTAATATATTGGAGCTCGTTATCATAGAAGTTCATCTTGGCACCAGGTTAAAAATGATCTCAGAGCAGCTTTTCCAGGTGTGCCTTCTTGACCCTTTGGGATGCGTTTTCATCCTTTATGTGGGTGACAACATGCACAGCTGTAAGCAGCTGAGGAAAGACTAGCCTTGCATTTACAGCCCAGGACTCCGGCGATCCTCCAGCCAGGAGCAAACTCTGGGTCTCCACTGCTTGTTGATGAAAAACATGCATGGACACTTCACGCTTCTTTCTCTCTCACCTACTCCAAGAGTAACCCGCTCAGGAAACAGCCTGAGTTTAATGATGCCCTGTGCACACCAAAGCACTGACCCAAGCAGGGGCAGCCACTGAGCTACCATTGCCCAGATACCGCAGCACGTTAAAGCCAACAACGCATCTGGATTTGACCAAAATTCCTTTTCTGGACACATTTCACCTGCAGAAGGAAATGGTCCCACTCTGTCCATTTCCACTGAAATGGAAGAATGGAAGAAGGAGAAACAGGGAAAGCCACTGCAAATAGTAAACAAAAACTCCAATAAAACGGAAATAGTTTCTCATTATTAAGGAGTAACTGCTCAGAAAGGAGCAGCAGACCTCAGCCCGCTCATTCGGATCCCAGCAGCTCTAATATGAGTCACCAGGAACAGTCAAAATGTTTAGCCATGTAAGGTACAGATGTCAGCTGTATCATGTTAACCCCTTGTCTTTAAAAGGAGGAAGCTCTTAAAAAGATTAAGCATATCCCAAAAGTAAAAAAAGCTCAGTAGGTGAGGAGGAAACTGCAGGACAGTAAAGCTATTTCCTGGGAAAGAGCGGCAGACACAGAGCAAAGAAAGCTATGATGCTGGTTCTGTCAAAGAAATCACAACTGCAGCTGAACGACACAGATCAGAGAAAGACCAAGTCACACTATCCAGGCATGCAGCAACCCCCGACAACTGGGGGTTTAACAAAAGTGAAAGAATCCTCAATAAAACTGTTTCCATTTTGTTGGAGGAAAATGCACAATTATGGCATTTCCAATGAGAAATGTGAAAGCAAAAAAGGTTTGGGTTTTTTTGAACCAGTAATTCAAAATATCAAAACAGCCCCCATTTTGATGTGTTGTTTTACTGACACTCCCAGCAACACGTACCAGAATGGTCCTGCAAAACCCAACACTGGAGTGGAAAATACCAAATTCTCCAAATTTGGTTTTATTCTGTGACAACTCCTTTCAGTATGTCAGATGTTCTTGTCAGATACTGAAGCATTAGGATCCCCTACAAGCAAATTCCCATTTCCAGAAACCCGCTGCAGACATCAGATCTTTCTGCAGAGGGGTGCTGCTCATCAGGTCTTTCACCGGCAGCAGCTCAGGGCACTGCACTACCCTGCAGCTACAGCCTGGGGAGGGGAGGGGAGGGAAGACTCCTTCAAAGGGATCCAGAAAAGAGAAGAGAAAAAAGGTCCACCTCTACACCAGAGGACATTCAGCCTCCAAATTCCTCGCTGCAGCTGGTTTGGTTTCTCGATCACTGAGATACGCTGCACTTCTGACTCAGAAAAAACCAGCCCCGAGCCCTGGTCACTAGATCCCAACAAGGTGGTGTCATGCGATGGGGTCCCATGGGGTCTTACTTCACCTCTCCACGTTCATCAGCACCTGGGAAGAGCTATACCCTCCAATCACAGTGCTTGAGGTCCCCTCTTAGGGCTTCCCTCATCACCACATAACTGGCAGGACCTTATGCCCTCCTGGGAACCACACTGGGGTAACCTCCTGCAGAGCAGGGCAGCCCCCAGCTCCCTCCATCAACAGCACCCACCACGTAGGTCCCAATGGGGATGTTGCCTCTCCGTGCTCCCACAGCAGTTGTGGGAGAATGCTGGAAGGTACGACTCTTGCAGGGCTGAGATGGCTTTTCCCCCCCTCGCTAAATTTAGAGGTAAGATAGATCAAAATAAATGCACTCACTGAATAAGTACTTACTACTGTGAAGAAGTGTTATGTAACTCAACCATGAACCCTTCCTGCCTACCTCTTATTGAGATCATGGATTTTTTTTAATTCATCCTTCCGTGACATTCCCTTATTATCACTGCCAAGCCTAACGAGTGCAATTAAAGCTAAAGTCTCTTCTTTCCCTTCTTCTGAACAGGTTCCATCATACTTGAAAAAAAAAAAAACAAACCCAAAAAAACTCTGAAATGGAACAGCGACTGAAGTCACAACTTTAACAAATGCAGTTTGATACGCAGGAACAAAACCCCAGCCCAGATAGCTGTTCCGGCAGGATTCCCAAACACACAGCCTCAGCTCAGGGAACTGGAGGGTGCTTGTGCACAAAGCTACAAAACAAAAATGAAATGCTGTGTTGGGCCAAAAAGAAAGCAAATTAACAAGGGAATGTTTCTTTTTCTGCCTGTACCAGTTTCAGCTGCCTGCATTATGTCCCACAAGCCACTAATGCAGTCTAATTAGGAGGGGAGGCATGTAGCACAGCAGTTGCTTAGCAAACTTTATCATTATTTTTCACGAGGTCCCAATTCTCCCTGCTGCATTGGATTCACCACGCCTTGGTGTATTTTACCGTCCTTTGCTTTATTTTCCTTCCATTCCTCTTCCTCATCCTCATCTCTCTCTCTTCTCATTTCACTACAACACCCAGGTCTGGCTACCAAAAGAAGCCTTCGCAAGCCCATCACGCAAGACAGTCACTCTGCCCCGAGTAAAGCAGCAAGACGGTGCGTTGTCTTGCTCACTGCACGGCACACCGAGATCGCACGCTGAGGCAGCCCCTCTCCTCTGCTGCATTCCCCTCTGAGCCACAGAGCAGCTGACTTTGCACACGTGTAAAGAGGCGTCCTACACATGCCTTTGTAGGATCTAAAGATGGTAGAGAGAAGAGCCAAGCAAAAGGTTAAGCCACGCGATACATGCACTATTTATCTGATCGGACTATATGTGCACCAGTGCACATGCCAGGCACGCCCTACGGCAGGAGCGTGCTGCAGGTAGCAGAGCCACCAGCGGAAGCGGCACTCCAGCACGGTCTGGGTAACACAGTTTAATCCCCTGCACGGCTTCTCTTGTGCCATCAGGCACATCTCTGGCATTGAGCTGCTTGGGACAACCTGCCAGGCCTGGAGCAGACTCGGTCACAGACAGGATTCCTCCTGTGCCTGAAAATACCAGGCATCTCCACCTTGGCAGTCTTGTAAGGAGCCACATGGAAGCAGAAGACCATCAGTTTCTCTCCAGAGCCCTCTAAGAGCACAAGTAAAATAAATGGCTTTGGGCCACTGAGTGTGCAGCGAGGAGGCAGGGCGTGCGGCGGAGCCAGCCTGACCCCCTGCTCCAGGCACGGGGAGCACAGCACGCCTGTCCCACCTCGGCCGCCGACTGAAGGCAGCCAGCAGAAGACAGCTCCTGCTAGCCCTAGCGAAGAAACACCTTGATGAGAAAGGGAAGCCAGGCTGAGTCAGTGGGCCTAGCTCTGGAGCAGCTGAAGATCTACATCACCTACACCCTGCATCATCAGGGCCAACCATCGTGTTTCCACCAGCTACAGACCAGGTTACACTGGCTTTTGCTGATCAGGATGAGCCCAAAGCAGGCTGGGAAACACCGAGTTTGGCTCACGTGGTAGAACACCCTCATGAATTATCTTCCAAAGTTTCACTATGGGCTGTGGAACAGATGGCCAAAGATTTTCCGGTACACTCGCTAGCAAGGAAGAAAGGACCCAAACCCAGGCTACATCCCCTATACACCTCCCAGCCAGCCCCTGTTACAACACAGCTTGGCACGAAGCCGATACCGATCATCTCCTAATTACACAGCAAAAGGTCCAACACTCCAACCACACCGTCAGAGACGGCTATTCTTCGGAGCAAACCCTCGCTGGCTGGGTGCCAGTCTTCACGCATGCCTGCAGACAGTGCGAAGGATTTATACACTTCATCTTCTGTCATTTTCTACCCTGGAGGAAGCAAGCCTCTAAATTGAATTATCACAAAGAAATCAATTCCAGATCAAACCTCTGTGAAATTATAATTGCTTTAATGATCTGCAGGCTGGAATAGACAGGGCCCAGAGAAAGCGTCATATACTTTTCCTCTTCAATTCATAAAGCTCCTATAGGAATCAGCCTTTGTTCACAGGGAGCATTAGTGTTTTCTAATTATGTATTAATTTAATCTACTATTAATTTTCAATTATTGTTATTACACAGGCACTTCCTTTTTCCCCAATGCAACTGCCGTGTAAGATGCTGAATTCCAAACAGCTCTGTGGCAAGCTGACAGGCAGCAGCTTAGCCTTTAACAAGAAAAAAAAATAAAACCCCAAAAAACCCCACTTCAACAACCAATTTTGATGAAGACATTCCAGCCAAACAAAAATATATTAAAAAAAAAAAGAGACACACACACAAATCTTTCTGACTCATCTGAAAGCGCTATCAGCAGCCTGCTTAGCCTAAAGGCTTAAATCACTTAGGTACAGCATGCCTGTGGAGACTTTCATTAGAATTGACATTTTGACAACTGCAAAAAAACCCCTACAACAATCCAACTCACAACATCATGGGCAGTTTAAAAATTATCAACCACAGGACAAAGACACCCAGGGAAATGAAGTTTCACTAAGCACTTTCTTCCCTAAAGATGCAAGTGAATAGTATATTAAAATAATAATCAAGTATTCTTTCTTGATTAATTATAGTTTAATAATAGCTCAGGATTTTCAGCACTACACATTAGGAAGAGCAGAAGCAACACAGCTGTGACCAGAGCTGGCCTGGGTGGACAGCAGGAGCTTCTGCGAATGCAGAGGGATTTAATTCTTGAATTTCACATTCCAGAGATTCTGTGTATCAGAAAGCTGCTGGTGCTAAGAGTAGAGATCCTCTTTACTATGGAAAACATCCAAGATGCCAAAGGGCAGAGGAAGCACCTGGAGAACACAGGACATTTCAAACCCCGTGGGTTTGGTTCATCCTGCCTTCTTTGGGGATGCCAGGGGCAGAGGCTTACGAGCGGCAAGGGAGAACCCTGCTGGTGGACTTGGGGCCAATCGCGCTGGCTTGGCAGACTACCCTCAGATTTTTCATATACAGCTAGATTCGCATCCAAGAACTAGTAAACTAGTGAGAGACTTTCCAAAGGCTTCAATGGCTTTGGATCAGAGACGCTCGCACACCTCCAGTGCATTCGAAACAAGGAATTAAGTAATACTAGCGAAATAAAGGCTTGGGAAGTGCCATCGCCTTTGCTGGTACAGCAGCACACACGATAAGTCCGTCTGAGCAGCGACCAAGCAGCATCACAGCAACAAACAAAGCTCTTGCAACGTCACACGCATGCACACCCTGCGAGGGCTGCGCTGCACGAATCCCGTGGGAGAGCCTCCCTGCAGCCCTGCCTTCAGGGCTCAACGTCCACCTTGGTGGATCACCTCTGAGCTCACTACACTATCACTGAGCTGGGATCCGCCTCTCACAACTCACTGAGGTGACAAAGTTGACTTCCTGCCAGACTCGGGGCACACAGATCACCCCAAAAGCTTGTAAGTATCCTCCCTCTGGCTCCGAAAGACAAGGTCTAACTTGCAAACGGCAAAGAGCAGGGAAACCTTTGGACAAGACTCCAGAAGAGAAAAAATAGGAGATACTTGTTTTTTCACAAGAGAAATAAAGTACTAAAGCTGCCTCATGAGGTCAGAAGGTTTCTTCCGAGTGGTGTGGTCCAAGTTTACTGATTGCTGCTCTTCTTGCCCCACTAAGGCCCTATTTATCAAGAGCTCAATTCTTCTATTAAATTATCATAGATAATTTACCTGGCTCCCCATGCCAACGCTGCCTTTGTGGCTAGCCTGCAGTCAGCTGGATTGGGCCTGCCTGGACACTACCTGGAGCAGGAGGTCACAGGCCTTTGGGGATGAGTACTGGGCCTCCCAGTCTGTCCAACATCTAACACATACCCAGGGCAAACGAAATAGCTGCACGGATTGTCACAGCCTGCCCACAATGCAGGCAGCAAGCGATGGGAGACAGGCAAGATTGCCCCTAGAATACAAACAGGGCTTGCCCAGGCAGCTATCTGCTCCAGCTTGTGAGTGAGAGATAAGTGACAAATTTGTCCTGGACACCTCCCTTCCAGGGCAGAGGAGAATGACACCATGAAGATCAAGAATTTGGCATGTTTTGAAGACAAATCGGACTGTCACAGAGATAGAAGCAACAACTCCAGGCATCTTCAACAAATAGTACCTTCCTCTGCTGTTTTTGTGCTAGCACCCATCAGACGGGATCCCAGTCCTGCAGATCTGTGGTGTGGGGCAGGGGGACAGTCCAGTACCACTACATCCAAGAGAAACATCTGTACGAAAAGCCCTCAAAGTCATCCAACTCCTTCAGCTAAGGTGTGGATCAAGAAGAACTTCAGACTGTGTCCACTGACACGTTTTCTGAAAGGGGACATTGTCACATCCATAAAACCATCAGGCAGAGTCACCTCTGCTGTTTGCCATCTCATCCCCCTTTCTGGGAACAGGGTGAGCTGTGCTACCAAAGAAGTTGGTACAGGGAAGTTGGTACAAAGAAGTTGGGTACAGGGAGCGGTGGGTGAGGCTGGCTCAGAGCCAGCGTGTTCTCCAGCTATCCACCCTGCTCCATGCTCCATGCAACTTCTGTCCAAACATCATCCTGACACGCCCATCGTTTCTAACGCCAAGCTACACCCATTTTCGNGGGAGCGGTGGGTGAGGCTGGCTCAGAGCCAGCGTGTTCTCCAGCTATCCACCCTGCTCCATGCAGCTTCTGTCCAAACATCATCCTGACACACCAACCGTTTCTAATGCCAAGCTACACCCGTTTTCATGTATGCTGCTCCTGCACGGCTATAGGAAGCCTCATGCAAAGACACTGGAAAATGCCTGACATCAGGCTTACAACATTTTAGTCGCTCTTGAAGTCATCTGTTACACCCACACCAGGAACATGATGAACCAACACCACACTGGAGTAATAACAGCCACCTTGCACCCTCAGTGACAGAGGGGCTTGTTCACCAGCTCAGCTGGGAAATTCACCCATTACATTCCAGCTCAGTCCACGCAACATATCAGAGCACCAGCATAAGTCACCAATTCTCTCACAGACAGCATGTAGTCAAATCAAATGGGAAGCATGGATATAAGGAGTGTCCATAAAGCGTGAAAAGATGCCTCATACCAAAGCACAGACACACATTGGTCCTACAGAGAGCGAGCCTGAGGATGCATCCTCCCCTGACAGCCCAGCAAAGCTCCCCAAACTACAGTTATGAAACTTTTTAATACCTACTATAATTGTTTTCCCATGCTGCCTTTCCAAGATCATTGCTGCTACCTGCTTTACAGCTGGTGTAACAACAAGTGAGCATACAGAAATTAAAATGAACTCCAACAGAGGAGCCATAAAAAACCTCAAGGATTTAATTGGCTTTTGGGGCTTAAAACAGAATACTACGTTTTGCTTTTTTTTTTTTAAAAAAAGAATCTAAACCCCCTCGCCTTGATAATATGCAAAGGTATAGCACAGCATTTTAAAGAGACCAGCAGGCACCTCTGCAGCAGGAACCTGGAAGCTCAGTACCAGTCTCTCCAAACACAAGGTACACGGTCACCACCTCCCACCACCTTCTGAGATCGGGCAGTGTTTATTATTGCGTTTTTTTTGACACTTGGGGCTCCTAAGGTCAAGTGATGTGAAATTCTGAGGATTTTTTTTTTCCACCCCGTAAGTCTGCTGCTAGCCATCCTGCTAAAATGGCTGCAAGAATAAATCTTGAAAAAAGATCCCTGGAGAAATTCAGGCAGCAAAAAGTAGAGGGGCAGGAAAAGTGCAGTGCTCAAAAAACGCTAAAGAATTCGAAATCACGAGACCGCTTGTTATTTGGGGGGAAATTTATCTTGGAACAGAAAAGGGCAGCAAAAACATCAAGAATGTAAGATGTGTCTATGGAGGAAAAAAAGGTTAATGAAAGATAAAGATATTTTACTCAGGGAATACCACAAGTAGGAAGAATGTGTTTTGAGTCAACTTTCTAGCTGGTTGGGCCAGATTATTACCCTGAAATGTACGGAATTCCAGCCACGGGAAGTGTGCAATTGTGAGATGACAGCACAGACGTGCAGGGCTCTTGCTGAAGTTTCACACATTGCTTCTGAGCCCTCCCCAGTCTACGTCCCCCGTCATCATGAAACCATTGCATTTCTCCCTCTTTACAAGGCATAAAAAGTTATTCCTCCCATCTCCTCAGTCCCTTTCCGAGGAGCACAGGGTGATATACACGCAACCACCAGCACTTGAAAGCTTCAGCCTAGGCTGGGGATGCTCCTTACTGTCACTACAATACAGATTGAAATAAAGTTTTGTCAAATTGCTTAGTCCAGCTTTTTTTTTTTCTTCCTTTAAACTAAGTAACTTATGCTGATTTGCAGCTAAATCCCACAGTATAGGAGGCACTGCTGACATCTGTAAGGAAATAATTCCTGTTCCAGGGGACAAAAATAAGATCTCATCAACAACATCCAGTGTCATTTGCTTATCTAAAGGGGTCTCAGGCTCTGCTAATGGACAGGAGACACCTTGCTTTGAACACTATTTCAAGGATGGCCAGAACTACAAGTTGCCCACAGAGACACAGGCTGGTTTTCACAGCGTCATGTTTTATACATGACACAGCACTGCAGCTCCTGGAGCACACTGCTTTGAAGAGTTACTGTTTATGAATGTATTATTGTAATAAACTGGAGCAAGCAGGGACCCAGGATTCCCAGCTCTTGTGGCATTCCCGTATGATCTAAGATCAAAATAATCTGCGCGTGTGCGGAGGCAAATCAAAGCATACCCTCGGTCACACCTCGGTGCATCAGCAGAAGGGCTGGCCGCAGGACAGCGTTGGTGGACAGGACTTCCCAACAGAGCACTGCATCTGAACTTTTACTTTCTTTTAATACTATAAGCTAACGAGGGCAACCTCAAGGAATTGCCTCCTGGACTGTGACCGTGACAGTTTGCTCCCGAATCAGCAACAGGGATGCGTTCAGCTCCAATGAAGAGGCTATGTGGACAAAGGCTCTGCAGCCAGGCGTGGTGCAGAGCCCAGTCCCCAGGACAGCCTCAAGGGCAGGGCCAGTCTCACCCCAATTCCTACACAGCATTGCACTGCCTTGGCTGCTTTGGACAAGGAGCAGCTAGACAGAAAGTAACTGCAGAAGGTGAATAAATTCCTCTCAGGGAAGGGTTGGAGGCATATAGCATGGCATGTGAGATGAGAGTTACCCAAAAGAGCAGAGGCAGTGTTTGGTAGACTTTCGACAGTCCTAGGACCTCTGAGGCCCTTGCTGCCCTACCCGAGATGTTGTGCTGCTTTGTCAGGGAAATTATTCCAACAGTTCAAGTACAGGACTGTGATTTCCTTTTAATTATAAGGAGTCAGAGAATGAATGGGCCGCTCAAGAAGCAGCCTGGTCCTGAAGGCCAACCCACCCAGTAATTACGCTTGATGCAGAGCCAGCTACCTACCTCCACGTGTGTCATGCAAAACACTGCTTTCCTGGCACCCCAGGACTGGCTGCCTTGACCAACCACGCCCAGCCTCTGGGCTGGGAGAAGCTCTCTGGTCACTGGGTTCCTCTGAGCAAAGTGGTGTCCACCACCCCAAGGGCAACTACAGCTTTGTGCACCACCACTGACTGGTCTGGTAACGGCATGGCGCCAGGCTTCGATCACTCGTCTGGATCAGTGCAGCGCCAAAGAGGCAGCCACGACCACAGTAAGGTACAGATGTCTTGAAAGTGTCTGTATACCAAAGGCTGTTTTCCAACACCTGAGCTTTAGTACATTTGGCAACTGAGACCTTCATGCCAAAGGTCTTTGCCAGGAGAAAATCAGACCCAACGTTTGAAAAGTGAGTCAATTCTTCACAAACCAGGTAAAGCAACGGTCACTTATCCATGGCTAGAAGCCCTAATGAATGCACAAGCCTACCAAAATCCTTTTCTCCTCCAAACTTTGAAGCTATTAGCAGCCCCTGAACTCAGCCTTATCCCATTCTCTCCTATCTAACTC
This sequence comes from Steatornis caripensis, assembly GCA_013398225.1. Lineage (NCBI taxonomy): Eukaryota > Metazoa > Chordata > Aves > Caprimulgiformes > Steatornithidae > Steatornis > Steatornis caripensis. Next base: position 188,067 of record VZSC01008124.1, on the reverse strand, counting down.
TGAATTTACATAAAAGTAACAAAGGCTTTGTTGAGCTGCTGGAAGGCTCAGCCAGGCTCACTCCCCTTGAACCACAAACTTCATTCAAACCTTTCTTAGGACTTATTGCCATGAAAATGTTCAAGATTATTTGTTTTACCCAAAACAGTAATTTTGCTTCTTATGTAAATGCACGGCAGGAAATCACATTCTCCTCCCTCCCTTTTTTATTCTCCAAAAATAAGGAGTTTACACCTTGGTTTTAAAATCAAGTCAGGAGAAAACTGCAGAACACTTCAAGTTCTGTTTGCTTCCAAACCAGAAGAGCTGAGAGACACCAGACAGCTCTGGGGCCTCTGCTTCTGTGCTCATGCGTAAACCAGAGACAACAACATGGAAGACTTGTACCGCTATGATCTCTGCCTTTATTTTTAACTGCCACTGTCACACCTGCATCTCAGCTCATCTCCTGCCCAAAATGAGCCAAACAGGTTTCCCAGTGGGTTTCCCGACTCACCCGCACATTCTCCTTTTAAAGGTAAAAAAAAAAAAAGCAGTGTTGTGACAACAGGGGTTTCATTAGTGTCCTCTCAGTTTCAGGTGGTCAGCAGGGACTTAAGAGGTTGGTTGCACTCAGGAGCTTCCCTAACAATGCACCCTTCATCTTATTTAGGAAGAAGGGAAAGAGCAGTCATAGGAAACATCTCGTCCCTTGATATCCTGCTGAGCACAGGAGGGAGAGCAATTAGGAAGGTGGTCTCTGCAGCAGAGACATCTGTCCTGAGATGGCCTCACACGCTCCCTTCCCATATTTCACACTAAGAATCGGGATTCCGGCTAGAATTCTTGCAGAGCAGGACAGGCAGAAGTTTTACTCTAATTTCCCTTCAAGCACTCCAGTACTGCTCTTTTCCAAGCAACTTTGAGCAGCTCCGTGAAATCCAGAGTCCACTTCCCCACGCTGGAAGCCTGCTACAACCCATACCCAGTTTCCAAGACCAGTGCTCCTAAATCCATAGATCACAGCCAGTTTAGCGTCAGGCAGACCACCTACTACAGCTTACTGTTCAAGTCCCTAGGAACTGTTCATCGCTGAGGGGTCCTGAAGTGACGGCTACCCATCCAGCTGCTGCCATGGCCAATTTTGAGTCTCTCAGGAGGTTGGTAGCGCTTGTAGACGATCACTTATTTGCTGAAGGAAGAGCTGTAGATGATGTTCATTTGCTTGCAGACGCTGGTCATCTGCTGAAGGAGGAGGTAATAGGTGCAACCCTTCTTTCATTTCAAATGTTTATGGACAGTCTCATAGACCAGGCAGATCAGCTTTAATACTACACATATCTTCTACGCTGCACTGGATTGCATAAGGACATTCATGGATCCATCTTCATCTACTCTGATCCTCCTCTGCCACTCCTCAATTGTGGTCACTTGCAAGGTCACCTCAGCTGAGGAAAAATAATTCCGGTAGCAGAGCCAGTTCCCTCTTCAGCTTCTAAATAAATTCTAAATCCTCTATTTATCTGTTTTTAATGGATGCTTAGGGTCCCATTTTCAAGTTTTTTTTCTCTGCAAAGCTAGGAGTTTCATTCTGTGAGAAACAAAATTATTGCATCCTCACACAACTTCAGGACCGAAGACAAAACTCCAACACGTAGAAGTCAGCCAGATTGGTTTAGGTACCCTATTCCATGGACTGGAATCAAACCAAGGAGGTCAGAGGACCATGCTCGAGTGGGTAGATTAGTAGGAACCTTATCTTTGACCCCCACTAGTTTCACCCTAGTAGAGCATCTTCCACAAGACCAAACCCATCTGGATCTGAGGCCATGTCCATCAAGCAAAGGGAGACTCTCAACTGTTTTAAAGGGTGTTAGATCAGGTTCCTAACACACTTCTGGGCAAGACAAGTTGTCTGTTTCCAACTCATTTTATCTTCCACCACAGCCAGAGTCAGAACAGGTTAAGAAATACCAGAACAGGATTGGCTGGGGGGGAGGAAGGAGTAGGGAGAGCAATTTGTATTTTAAGAAATACAGCAATAGAAACAGATTAGGAAACAGGCTTCTTAGAGCAAAGCAAGAGGCATCTGCTGGAAGTATGGCATAGAAGCATTTAGTATTTTGAACTGTAAGGCTAATCTGATACCACATTCCATCAGCCCTGGATACGCAGCTTAGATAAACCTTTCATCAATAAAGCTCATTGTCACAAACGTGAAGCACGTGGTAAAACTAACATTCTTCACCTGCACGCACATCCCCTTTAGGGTCTTCCCTTAAGGACGTTCCTTATGGAGCAGGAACACAAATTTCGTGATCCTCCCTCCCTGGTTGCAGAAAGGAAACGCTGTCAAGTTCAGTCATCATAAGGAAGTGAACACACATCTGACCTACATAGAGTGCACAGATGTGAGTAGCCTCACACAACACTCCATAGATTTTTTTTAGATTTTTTTTTTTTAATGCAGAAAAATTAAACACCACCTGCTTTGCCTGGAAACACGCAGGAACAAAAGCCAGCTGTACGCAAGTGCTGCACCAGCCTTCACACAGGAACACTTTGGGTAGGAGTCAGAAGGATCGGCATGGGTCCCACAGGGACCTTTGCAGTTTTGCACGATGGTTAACAGCACAAGTGTTGGAACAGAGCACTGAATCTGCTGAATGAGGCAGAACTACATCACCTCCAGCACGAGTGCACACAACCTCTTTATTTTAAAAAAGCCACGTGCTTCTGCAGCATCCAGATGACCTACCAAAAGCCCAAGTGCCTTAGGTGTCTGTTGTTGTAACAGAACCCCAGAGTTCAATCTTGAGAGAAAAAAAGTAGGAAAATAAGTAGATGCAGCAATATAAACAAAATTAAGGCGCTCCAGTCAGATCTGCCAAGTTCCTAGCGAGGAAAGTGCCTGCCAGAGGGTTACCTCCTTGCAAGTCAACATTGAGCCTTGCAAAAATGGCTGCTATGCTCCTGCACCAAGCTAAATATCACATGCCATGCATTTCCCAGAGTACAGTCCTTTCTGGAAGAGGATCAGCTGTGACAGGGCAAAGCCCCTAGGAATGAGGATCACAGGGAGAGGCAGCAGGCTCTGAAGGTTGGGCTCGGGCACGCCAGACACCGTCAACTACTTCGGCTGCAAGTCAGGTTTTTGCAGGCAGGTTTTGGAGGAAGAGAGACGACCGAGCAGTGTCTTTGATGTTAGTTAAGTGTGAACTGGGAGCAAGGAGACCTGGCTTTATTCCCAGCTCTGCTACCACCCAAGGTCAGGCCAAGCCACATGCCCTCCTACCTTCTATATATTTAGAGCATAAACTCCAGAGCCACAACTGCTTCTCACTAGGTATACACACAGAGCTTCAGGTACTATCGTACTGTGAGGAAAGATGTCAAAGATTGGCTATCAAGTCCTCCAGATTTTTCACATTGGTTAAAAATTTGGTATTTTTCCAGGGAGGGGACAAGAACCAGGATGGTGGTGACTCTATAGGGTGGGAAGCCTTATCAATACTTCCTGCTTTCCTTTATTCTTACTAGAAAACTTCAAACAAACAAAATCCAAGGAAGAAACAAAAATAAAGCAAATTTATTGGTTTACATCTATTTTATCAGCTAGTCTTTAGCTACTTGCTAGAGATTCCCCCACCTTGCTCATGACTGAGAGGCTGTGGAAGCGAAATAAAAAGCTGACAAACTTCAGGGTAAGAAAAAAAAATCCAAACGTACTGCCTGCTCATAGCTGGAAATTTAAAAACCAGCTGCTAGATGCAGAAGTCCTCACTCTCTGCAATCAGGCATAAATACCTCATCAGCATCAGCCTGTTTCTTAGAGCCAAGGACAGCAGGCCAGCACGGGCAGAGGGCACGAACTTCCAAAAGCATTTTCTTTTCTCAAACAGTACCGCAGTGGATCTAAAGGCTGTTTTCCATCGTTGCAGAAAGCTTTCTCACTCACATCACTGTGGCATCACTGCAAGTTGCAGAGACGCTTGGTAATGCTCCCCCCTTCTGTTACAACCAAGGAAAGAAATATAAAAGTGTCTATAGGATATTGCTGGGCTGACTTGTCCAGCTGCATTTTGCCCCAAGACATGGCAACTTTGCAGCCTGTTAAAGCATGGAGTTCATCCTCTTTTGGGGGACTTTCAGAGAAAAGGCTTTGTGTAAACATAGAATACTTACTCCCCATACACGCTATAGATTAGCAACTCAGCTATGAAGACTTGGGGCAACCTGAAAATCACTCAGATGACTTGATGAGTGAAAGCCTATGACTTGCTGAGCCAGAATCCCATGCATCAACACCTCCCAACAAATTCTAAAATATAGATGTTTATGCCGCATATACGGCTAAAATCTATTAGTTCTGAGGTCACAAGCACTGTGATTTTCCCCATCTTGCAAATTAGTATTTGGACAGGCATACATCATCAGCTAGAAGCACACAAAATTGCATGGTGATCCAGCATCTGCAAACTGAACTGCAGAAGGGAACTATAATGAAAGCAATGAATGCAGAGGACAGCCTGCATCACAAGTACACACAGAGCCTCTTCCCCCACTGCTCAGGCCGCTGCACCACCCCTTTGCTTGGCACCCTTCAGCTGGGCAACCTCCTCCACACCCCAAGCGCTCCAGGAGCTCCTCACCAGTATTTGGGAACATGCTACAGGAACAAAGGTCATCATGCATCAAAATAACAAGTCAGTAACGCACTCCCTCCCTTCCAGGTTAACTCAGGAGAGAGGTCAGTATGAGCTGTTATCATTTAAGTGCTAAGTATCTGTGTGAATATAGTAACTATCAGAAGCATGCTATGCAATGATTTATTAAATCTTGCTTCCCGTTCAGCTGTAGCTTCTGGGCTTTTCCACGCTGAATTAACCATCTCCACTGTCTCCTGTCTGCTTTACACAGAATAAGTGTTTTGCTGTTGTGTATTTTTTCCCAGCCCTGGCAGGTCTCAGTGCTCAAACAGGAAACAAAGAGATCCAAAGTTTCTTCTCCAAACGACCTTGCCATCAGCTACCAGTGCCAGGCATTTCACTGCTGCATCCCACCGGCTGCACAGCACCACCCAGCAGAGCCCTCCCAATGCTTCTTCAGCGAGCAGCAAGGAAAGGAAAGATCCCACTGTTGCAATAAAAGGAGAGCAAGTCGTTTTGAAACAGCATCCTGCTCAAACAGAGCACTGGTAGCTTTTGCCTTGAAATTAAGTAGCGCTTTGACTTTTCTCTTTCCTGGAACCCCTGCTGCTTTCCAAACTGGGCTGGAAGGCAAATGCAGGAGAAACAGAAGCAAAGCATGGGAGCAGAGACATGGGCTGATTTATACTTTGGCTGAAAGAGCGTTATTCTCCTGGACGACATACACAGCCTGCTCATTTTGGGAAAAAGAGGTAACTTAAGATACCTTTTGTAACGCCTGCTAGAACAAAGATGAAGGACTGTAAGAGAGATGATCAATGTTTAAGTCCATCTTCAAAGTGATTTGGGGAGCTGCTGAAAATAAACAAGCAATCAGGACCCAGGAGTCAGGGTAAAAGCTGACAAAAATTGCCTTTTTTCCTATGCAAACAGAAGGCAGCCAATAGCTCAGTTCAGAGAGGCTGAGCTCTCTCCCCCTCGTAATGTGAGGGGGGCAAGAGACCAAATTTAATTTCTTCCTCACAACAAGTTTAATTAAAATAATCTAAGCCTTTCCTGCCTCTCTCCTGCCACAAGGTGTGGTTCTGCTCACAGGAGGTATAAGTAAACTCTGGCTTATTAACATGCCCTCCCTGAAAATGCTGTTTATACCACAGTCAAGTGGCTGGGGAGCTCATCTGCGGGAAAGCGCTCCAGTTCTAATTAAGAGGAAAAAACACAAAGGCCACCTTTGATGTATATCAGTGGCAGCAGTCATTCCCCATGCATTCAACAGCATCAGCTTCACAGGGCATCCTTCCAGTGGAATTTACCATCAGGTGTTTTCTCTTCACCATCATCACCTGTGCCCTGTGAGGGCTGAGATTGCTACTCGAGGTAAACAAAGGACACTGGCTGCATGAGACTAGCTGTAGCAAAAGTTTTCCAGAAGTTTTATAAACACAGAAATTTCAAAGCCAGTTCCACAGTCTAGGCGTCCACCCTCGTGACATGACCTACAGGAACCCCACACCTGCGTCTGCACAGAGATGCACCGCCTGCAGCAATGTTCGGAGCTCTGCCCCTCGGCTTGGGTACCAGGCTGGGGAGAACACACCTGACCTCTCAAACCCATCACAGATGGGAGCAGTAGTGTGTGGGGCAAAGTTCTATTGGCCTGTCGAAACGCACGAGCATGAATAAGAGTTGCACGTAAGACTAAATTCTGGAGCAAGAGCTAAAAAAAGAAATTCAAAAATTAAGCCTAAGTTACTAGAGGGGCTCAAGAGGATTTTTGCAGAGCTTATATCTCTTACCAACTCCTGAAAGAAGCCCTGCGGGGTTTCAGTTGGTAAGAGCTGTAAGCACTGTACATTGCTGCAGAACCAAGAGTCGCAAGCAAATACCTGTTTCACAAGCAGAAACCAGGAGCTGCTAAACCACCAAACCACGCCACCCCTGCCCTTCCGGCAGGAACATGCTCAGTCCGGCCACGCAGCACCATCAGCTCTGCAACGTTACATCCCAGAGCAGTCACAGAGTTTCTCAAATCTATCTAGAAAAAAACGCAATTGCATTGGAGCACCAGCTATCTGCAATCTGCATAGGGGTCACATCGTAGACCGGGAGAGTCATCTTGAAGTCCTGGCAAATCTGGGATGCAATTGAGAAGAGAGTGAAGGCCTGGTGAAACGTAGCATGGACAACAACAGCACCGCCTGCCCGTGGACTGTCATACAATATCCACAGAAGCAGTTGCTGTCATGCAGCCCCACGTGGTCGAGGTCCAAACGCTGGAGAACCACATCATCCTTATTTCCGCAAGACCCCAGGCTTCATCCACAAGTTCAGTTCAAACACTGCCCACCTCCAAGCAGAGGAATTTTCCCCTTGCGCAGGGAGCTCACAGAACTGGTGCTCCTCGCGACCTTCTAAAGGAAGCATTTTTCTCACAAATGCTTCCAAGACAGTTTTCAAAAAAAAAAACCAGCTTGCTAAATGCAGAAGGAAAGCAGGAGATTTAGACTAATAAAAACATCAAGAGCCCAGGTGGGGAGCATCTGCAACCACCTCCTCCATCCACCTTGTGTCCTTTGCCAGCCTAGTCCCGAACTCAGGAATTCATACATTAAAATGAATGGCAATGTTGATCTATTCCCAGCTTCCACAACAAGTGTCCATTGCCATCATACTTCCACAATATCTTCTCCGGCAGAAACTGTCACCCTTACTTCCATGTTTAAGTACTCTCACTAGAAGGCAGACCTGTGCTGGTTTTGCCTGGGATAGAGTTCGTTTTCTTCGTAGTAGCTGGTGTGGGGCTGTGCTGGATTTGTGTGGGAAGCAATGCTGATAACACAGGGATGTTTTCATTACTGCTCAGCAGAGCCAAGGCCTTTTCTGCTCCTCACCCCACAGCAAGGAGCTGGGAGGGGACCCAGCCAGGACAGCTGACCGCAGGGATATCCCGTACCCTATGGCATCACGGTCAGCATATCCAGCTGGAGGAAGGAGAAGGAAAGGGGGATGTGTACAGAGTGATGGCACTGTTACACATGATGGAGCCCTGCTCTCCTGGAGATGGAAGGATGCTTTCCTCACCTGGAAGGATGTTCTCCCTCCAAGGACGGTGGGACACAGCAGGAGATGGAGCTCCGCTGCCTCAGTTATTGCTCTTGCTCATACATTTAGCCTGTCCACTCCTATTCTGCTTGCAGTAGCAATCAGAAGGTGAGTTCACGTTCATCCCCACTGTGGCTGCATTTGTTGAAATATAAGCTGCGTGCAAAAGCATCAGATAAAGCTGTGCCACTTTTCAGCACCTACTGTTCGGTACCACCAAACACCACATTCAGATGATGCTGCGGACTTCACCTGGGAATCACTAAGTCTACACAGACATAGCACAAAGGTGCCCATGCTATCTACCTCATTCTTGGGGGTTTTTTTAGGAAAATAAAAACCAAACTAGCATTGTTTTCTTTTTTAAAACCAGAGTTTTGGAACAAAAAAAGGACAGTTGTGCAACATCACTGGTAAAAGTCTACAAGTGGATGTTCAGTAAAGGAAATACTCTTCTGCAGGTGCAGAAATGCTACTGAAATCGAGTCCGGCATCCTGCCGTTCAGCTCCAGCTTCTGCGCATCAGGGTAGAAGCAAAAGCTCAGAAGCCCTTAAATCAATGTGGGGACCTTTCCTGCAAAGGCAATGCCAAGTCCTGCCTCAGGAGCTTCTCCCTGGCACACCTTGCTCTACGCCAGCATTTGGTTTCAACATACTCTTAAGGCTTACCTTTTTTAAAAAAAAAAATTATTATTAGGTACCAGAGTGGCACACGCAGGATCCAAAACAACTCCAAAACAGCTGCAGCAGCTCATCAGGTTCCCCCTGGAGAGGGTACATCCACTCCTGGGTCTCTTCATGATGGAAGATACAAGAGACCTCAGTAAGCAGGACAGACTTGTTTGTGTTACACAAGAGCCAAACAGATGACTCACGCCGCCCTTGTAGCCTTCCCCTGGATACCCAGAACAAAGCCAGGCACAGCTACAGAAAGCAGGTACTCTCAGGGCAAGGTTAGCCCCAGGGATACCTCCTGCCCTGGCAATCCAGCTTCAGACACTGTTAATAAGGCCAATGCTGCTTTAAGATAGATTGTAAAACAAAAACTGTTCTCATTTTATTTATGAAAAGCAAGTCATTGCAATACTCACCGTATTTCACCCGTCTTAAACAAGAAGGACCTCACTGGGAACCTACCAAACTATGGCTTGCAGGTAATGCACTTCTCCACATCCACGTTTCAGCGTCATCTGTTATACCCTGCACACTATCCCCACCTCAGGCTCCACAGAAGCAGCTTCTCTTGTTTGCCCACAGCCTGGCAACAACAGGATACTATTTCTGATTGTTTTAAGCTGCTAGAAACACGAGAAGCCACAAGAAAAGCTTTAGATTCGCTATTTGCATGCATAGTTCTTAGCGTCGTGCAAGCTGAGCATTTCCCAAGACATGCAGGAGAAAACAGTCTTTGCTCATTGTTACAAGCCTTGGCTTTGGTAGCTCCAACATCTTAAATGCAAAACTAGACACTTACAAGCAGATGGTTAATCCCGCAGAATACTGGTTTTGAGTCAATCTCTGCCCTGGGGTCACCTCAATTCTGCCTTTTGTAAAGCACATACAATTAATCTTATATCAGAGCTAACAGACATCTGACCTTCTAATTAAATACACACTTTCAGGTGAGCACCACCATGTAATATTACTCACTTGAATTAAACAGGTACACTAGGACTGGTGGCAAAAATAAAAATCAACACAGTTCACGCCAGGCTGAGGAAGGCAGCAGCATTCGTGTGCTCAACAGCAAAATCAGCTTAATCACAAATGACAACTTCTGAAAGCCTTTACTTTGGATTCATCCTTGGCATTTTTCTAGGCCAGCTTGAAAACAAAAGCTTTATCTTCTTAAAATACAATTGCCTGAGGCGTCTCTAAAAAAAGTGACATAACTCAGGTCTGAAAAATGCCTCCTGGGTTTCAGATTCTCCTAAGAGCCCCTTTGCTATTCAGCTTGAGTCAGATTACCCAGATGAGCATGAACTCTGCAGATTTAGCCTCAGCTACCAACACAGGTAAAAAAAGCAAACATTTAGGATTTTTTTTTTCAAGTGATATAAGCCATACAGTTATATAAAAGAACTTGTTATTGATCAGAATGGTTCTTCCCTCCCTTTTCAGCAGCAGATTTATAAACACTCTCTGATGACAGTTTATTCTGGATTTCACTCTGTTTAGTTTATTTCAGATGGGTTTTTTTCCAGTATGTTTTTCTTGCTGGGTGTTTTCAACCTTTCCATCACAAACCTCAAGCTCTGAAAAGAACGAGCAACTTGTTGTGGAATCAAAACTCGAGCCCAAAATTTGATTCCTTGTTTCTTCTCCCCTCCACAAACCCTCTTTGTTCCCGTAATTCTGCAAGCAATGCCTTTGTGCTTCTTCAAACACAGGAATATAACCCCGTGCCAGGCAAGACAGTAATTTAATGGGAGGGGGCAAAGCAGGGAAAAGTGCAAATCTCTTCAAGACAGGCACAGCTACTTCTAATACCTAGAATTAACATATCTGATAACTCTACAGTACCTTCAGCACATCAAAGATTTTTATATCCATTTTCTTTGAGTAGATGCAAGTTTACTTCTAGGTCTGAAAACTCCTTATGCAGCCATCAATAAAAACTCAAATCAAAATAAGTTCTGCTGCTTTTATTGAATAATTTGGGATAAGGAGAGCTGAAAGCTCTCTTGGTGCTGGGAACATGCTAGAGTCTTATTTTTACAAATGATCAAGTCCTACCACTTATTCCACATAAATTGTTCTCTGTCAAGAGCTTTAATCCTCTCTTCACAATTCCCTAAATAAAACATCCTTCCAAAACTCACTGCCTAATATCTGCCTTTCCAAAGAAAGTGGCTCTTAAGAGACCACCTGAAATTCACCTGAAATCCATCTACAACATTAGGTTGACAGAAGTAAAATACAAGCAATCCTTCACGGGCACAGCACGGTGAATGAATGAATGCCCGTATTAACGCATGCACCTCACGAAGAAAGGTATCACACGCAGCCAAGCCGAACGCCGCTCACCGAGAAGGAGAGTCTTAAAAAGACTTCCAGGAATGTGAGAATAAACCTTGTGACAAGTTGTTACTGAGAGCAGGCAGTCCACAAAGGATGCTACAGAGCCACATTGCTGTGGTTTAACCTGAGGTTTTGCTCATGACAGGCTCCACACCTCCGTGGTCACCCACAAAGATCCGAAAAAGGTGATCCTTCCCTTTACACACAGCGAGCGCTGGCTCCTCATCCAGGAGCAATGCTGCTGGCTTTGCTTAGGAAATGAACTCCCTCCCTATCCTTCACCGTAGGAGAAAATGAGGCAAAGAGACCAAATCAGAACCAACTGCAGAATAAAGGCCAGGACAAAATGCAAGTGAAAGTACCACCTCCCGCTTCTCAACTGAGAAAGGGAACCCGAGAGTGGAAGCACCTGTAGAAGAGAGCACGCTTCGTCCTTACAGCAGGGATAATCCCAATGTCCTGCAACACAGCCTACACCTTCCACCCCATGACTGCTCATCTAAGATGACAGCCAGCATTGCTGAAAGCCAAAGAAAACAGGCTCAGCCTGGACGCCGAGGTACACAGCAAATATCAGTCCATATGCTTGCACTGCCCCTGTCAGCTCAGGAGAAACTGCCAGCAGTGTCAGACATGCCCTGCCCGCACCAAATCCCTCCCAGCCCCGCAAACACTGGCATCAGCCATTGATTACCTTACGGTATTTATCTACAGGGGAAAGACAACAATAACTTCCTTAATATGAAATAAGAGGGTCTTTTTTTTCTGGCATCAGAAGTAAGCTAAAGTCGATTGGGACACTAGGGACTTCAGTCTCCACTAAAGCCCAAGCAGAAGAGCTACCAGGAAAAAAAGAGAGGCTGCTGGAACATGGGAGAGCCCCGGGAGTCTGCAGCCCAGCGCAAGCCGTTGCCCGCCTTAACCTCACAGCCCAGATCTTCCCCGCGCCAGAAAACAAATCAGAGAATTATACTCAGAAGCAGAGTCCACACAGAGTCCACATCCACACTGTTCTCCAGGCAGGCAATTCCTACCGTAGCCTTCTGGGCTCTCTAACCGTAACAGAAATTGGTCACAGCGCTGCCCAAACTTGCTGCTGGGCACCGGGACGGCCAAAGCCATTCCGACAGCGGCCTGGAGTAACAACCGGAGCTTCACGCATCACCTCAGGCACTTACAAAAACCTCCAACCCAAACGTATGCGCGACAGATAACATTCCCAAATGCTAGGAAACTGCCTTTTAACAGACCGTAGCGCTCAACGCTAACATGCAGGAGGGTATTCTGAAGCCCCCCGGCTACCGGGGCACCAGCTGCGGCTCAAGTTGCCGCGGGAGCCCCCATCCTCCTCCTCCTCCTCCTCCTCCTCCGCCCGTTTCACCGGTGCGAAGCGTCTTGAGCAGCTTCCACGATGCCCGAGAGCACCCCGTCCCAGCGCAGCCGAGGGTTTCTGCTTCGCAGGAGACACGCAGCAACCCGGGGTCCCCCGGGCACTTCGTGGGCCCCCGACCGACCGAGCCCCAGGCGGGAGCAGCGGCGGGCCGGGCCGGGGGCTGCCGCAGCCCCACGGCGGAGCGGGGCGGAGGGCGCTCAGCGCAGAGCCGGACCCCGGCCCCACGGCAGGATTTCACCCGGCAGCCGCTTGGAAACGCGAAAGTTTCCCGCCGCACAGGTGCGGGCGTCCCCTTCCCGTTAAAAGGGGGATTAATATGGAAATAAAATAAAAACCCCGCGAGAACAGTGAGCAGTGGGTAAGGGAGAAGACCGAAGGAAAAAAAGAACCAACGAAGAGGCAATAACTCACTTGCAGCCGGAGCCCCGTTGCTAGGGGAGCCCCCAGCAAAGCACGCTCCGCCGATCGGCGGGAGGCAGCCCGCTGCGGGGGCACCGCCGGCCCCGGGGGGCGCAGCCAAGAGGGAGCCGGCAGGAGCACTCACCGAGCAGGGAGGTGTCGGAGGATGGCGACGAGCACGGAGACAGAGAGGGAGNCCCGAGCGGCTCCTCCCCGCGGGGCTGTGCCGTGCCGTGCCGTGCCGTGCCGTGCCGCCGCGCCTCGGCCGAGGGCAGCGTCGCTCCCCAGCCCCTGCTCCCTTCCCGCTCTGCAGCCGGCGCGGTGGAAGAGTCCAGCGCGGGGCGGGGCCGGGCCGTGCGGGAGCGAGAGGACGCTCCGGGCTGCGGGTGCGGTGCCGGTCCCGGGCGCCTCCAGGGGCTGCGGGCGGGCCCGTGCCGTGCCGTGCCGCTGAATTCCCCGGGCACCGCAGCGCCCGCTGGGCGTTTGAACCGGGTTCGCCTGCCTCGCAGCCGAAGTTCGTGCCCACGGGCCGCTTTTGGGCAGCCGAGCCCCCCCAAGCCCTGCACGGCAGGAGCCGCTCCCGGCTCCGGAGCTGAAACTCCAGCTCTGCCGCTCTCCCTCGGGCGCCTTCGGTAACAGACCGATTGTCGGCTTGGCTGCTCTGCTCTGGGTTTGATTGCTCCTCACCCTCACGAGGAAGAAACCCGTTCTCTTGGGAAGCAGATGTTTTCTTACCAAGCCGAATGTCCAGCATTTCGTCGCTCAGCAAACGTGCGGGAGGTCCGCGGTGAAAGCCTGGGCAGCAGAGGGATAAAGGCACGCAGGGACGTGCAAGAGATGATGCAGGCAGCGCCGTACACGGCATCAGTTGACGGTGCGCACACAGGGGCCGCAAACTCACACGCAGCGTGGGCCCGGCTCATGGGAAGCTCGCTCGGGTCCCTGGGACATTCGCTGCCAATAATTTTATGCAACAGCTCTCTGCAGCGTGTTACGGAAGAGCACGAGCCCAGCTGTGGAAGCAACCCGCCACAGCCATGCTCGCTGCGACGCTTCAGCATCTCCCTGTACAAACGTGTCTGGGATAGCGCCACAGCACAGACGATTAATTGGCAATCAAGGCAGAGACAGACCCCCCGCAGAAGTATTCTCCGTGGATCCCAAAAGAACCACGGTGGCGTTTAAGCGCTCAGTTATACAAAACTACCCAGCGTAGTGCTTGCTCCTGCTGAGGCTGGTGGGAGTGATGAGGTGCTCAGAAGATACCTCTGCAGGTTGGGTCCTTCAGTAGTAGGAGACCCCTTGCTAAGGTGAGCTCTCTTGCCTATGTCAAGACGTGACCGACTGTGGGCTGGAGACAAGAGCTCTAGGTACCTACCAACCCAAACGTGAAGAATTAACTGTTCTTCCAGCTTAATTTTTCTTGAGCAACTCACATACCTCTTCCAAGCTTCAGTTTTTCACCTGCAGAGCGGGCTTCCCAAAGAAGGGCTGAAAGGCAAAACCACATCAGCTTCCCAGTGGAATACATTGGCTTTTCCACTGTAATCCAAATACGCCAGTCTCTCGTGGGACATTGCACTCCTTCTCTCCTCAAAAAACAATCTCCTCCTTTTGCTTCCCAGGATAAGCAAAGGGAGACAGTGAACGATAGCAGTCCTGCGTTCAGAGTATCAAGTGCATATCCTGGGCAAGGTAGTCTCCTGGTTTCCTTCCAGGAGAACCAAGGGGCACCAAATTACAATTTCTATGGAGCTATGCAATAGCATCTCAGAATAATTCAGCGATATTTTTCCAGCGTTGGGACATTCAGCATTTTGCCCAAAATTCTCCACCCGCAAAAGCCCCAGTGACATCTGTAAACTTCTGCAAAAGCAGGTGCTTCTCGTATTAGTGCAGAATTAGTTTTTCATCAAAACCTGATTTTCTTCAAAGTCCTATTTATTTTTGCTTAACAATCACTTTAAAGCCTGTGGGTGGGAAGCAATAAAAAAGCATCTTTCATTATTCATTAAGGACAAATGATGCAGGGCTTTTGGAAGGGAATAGAAAGTACATGTAGTTTTCTGCACTTAAAACAATTATTTCTTCTTAATAACCCCGCAGAAAGGTGCCCCGCGGAGAGCTGCAGTTTGGATGCTTTTCAAGTTCAGTCTCCTGATCACAAAAAGAATTATCCTTCTCCTGTGACGTTTCTGAGCAGAGATCCCAGGAAATGTTTTGTTTTGTCGTTTTTATTTAAAAAAAAGATATTTAGATGCTTGTTTTGGGGGTTGTCCCCCTTCATGGGATGGAAAAGTAACGTAGTGGTAATCATGGAGACTGAGGCATGTCGTGAGAATAAAAAGCTGTAGCGCAAACCTGCAGCGGGTTTGGGAAGAGGATTGAGGAGTCGCAAAATCTCAGGAGAGCTCAGGCTGGAAGGGACCCTGGAAGTCTCATGCTACCTCCTGGAAGTCTGCTGGACTTACTCCAGTTTAGCAGCACGTCCCTTGGCTCCAGGGGCACCCCAACTGCACGTGCTGTTCCAGACGTAGTTGACGCATGCCGAGGAGAGGGAGTGGGTATTGCCCTCCATCCACTGACCACACAGCCTGGTCTACTGTCACCGTCCTCGCTGCTGGAGTGCACTGCTCCTCAAGGTTCACCTGCTGCCCAGTGACACCCCAGGGCCTTTGCAGCAGAGGTGCTCTCCAGCCAGTCAGCCCCCAACAGCAAGGGGACAGGCCATCCTGCATTCAGGGCTTTGCACTTGTCCTCGCTGGATGTCGTAAGGTCCTGCTTGCCCTGTTCCTCCAGCATATGAAGACTGTGCTCAGAGGCAGCCTTGCCCTCAAGCATATTGACTGCACGTTTGATGCCATCTGCAAATTTGAGGGTGCGTTTTGTCCCCTCCTCAGCTCATTGCTGACAGGTCTCAGGAAAGACCGCTGAGGGGTCTTTCCTTTTGTAAGGGGAGGTACTACCCCTTGTAACTGGCCTCCGGGTTGAGTGCGACCCACCCCTAACCTCCTTGGAGCCCAGCTATCCAGCCAGACTTTCACTGCTTTACAAAGCCACCTATCCGGACTGCGATGTCCAAACTCGAATGCCAGGACACTGTGGGAGACCGTGTCAAAATCTTTGCCAGCCCCAATGCAAATGGGGTGGTGTGGGATCCCGTGTAAGGAACCACAGACAACTCTCCTTGTCCGCCTCTGTCCCTTGAGTGGACAGGAAAGGGTGGGTGGGGGAGCTCTGAACTGCAGAGCTGAGGACCTGCTGTTCTGAGTCCGTTGGTCTGTCTGCCCTAAGCGGAAGCCACATGATGGTCCTAAGGCTGAAGGACTAACACAGAGCAATTTTGCGGTGGTCCCACCAGTGAAGAAGGGCTCCAGGACATGGCAGAGCTCCTCTGGCTGTGCCTTGAGACAGGATCTGTCCCTGCAGTCCTTAAAAGCCATCCATGAGTGCAGTCTGTGAAGTTCAGTCAGGCCGAATCAGGTCAACATGGGGCTGTGCACAGCCGCCTGCAGAGTCCCCCGATTACCAATGCCATTGCCAGAACAGTAGGTGCTGCGAGCCCACAAGAAGTGTCCATGTGGTGAAGGAGCTGGTCCTGGAGTCTTACTGCCAGCAGAGCCTGTTTGTGCCTCAGTTTCCCACACCTCCTCAGCCCGTCCTCTCCCTGCCACCTCCTACCCCTACCACCCTCCTTGGGAAAATGGGGCAGGCCAGGCTAGAACCTTGGGAACTCGAGGCCATGTGTGGAGTGTGGATGCCAGCCCAGCTGAAAAGGAACCTGCCAGGCTCAGAGAGAGGGGCCAAAAGCAGAGCACACTGTGGGGGGACCTCCCTGGGGCCACGGTGCAGCCCCTGGAGCTCCTCCGAGGGTTCGCTGCCTGCTGAAATGTCCTGAAGAAGGCAAGTCCTCCTGCGGTACCCTTCTCTGACTCCTAATTTGATAGCAGTACACTGTAAAGGAGGTGATGGGTCCTTTTTATCTGCATGTTTGTCCGGGACACTGCTGTGTGGTTATGAATCCTTCAGACATTTAACCCTCTCACCCCTGTCTCCCCATCACCCTGATTTCAGTCTTCTACATTTGATTTTTGTGCTGGGAGATAGAGAAATGCCAGTGGTTTTCTTTCTTTCCCTTTTTTCTCTGATTTTAATGAATTTTTCATTTCATTCCGCTGATACAGAAGAATAACAATGAAGCAACAGTGTCAACACAGAAAGAATTTTCTCCAAAGCCACACCATGGCCAATCTGCAGCAACAGTAATAGATTTTATGGCTAACTCCCACTAAAGAGAATTGTTAGTGGAGGGAGCTGGGGTGCATCTCAAAGGCTCCTAAGTT
Source organism: Steatornis caripensis (assembly GCA_013398225.1). NCBI lineage: Eukaryota > Metazoa > Chordata > Aves > Caprimulgiformes > Steatornithidae > Steatornis > Steatornis caripensis. Next base: position 171,181 of record VZSC01008124.1, on the reverse strand, counting down.
ATTTGTGCTTTCCACACCTCGAGGCCCCATTGTAAGCAGCTATTTAAAGAACAAGAAAGAAAAATATTCTGCAAAAGCGGATTTCTAACAGCAGAGGAACAAAAACTACATAGGCACTTTATGATGTTTAAAGAAAATAAGTTGCCTAAAGAGGCAGCTTTCTCCTGCGTGCTCTGGAAGATGGGCAGGGTGCTGCCAGGGGCTGGGGACTGCAGCTGGACTGAACAGCACTGAATGGGCTCTGGGTTTTGTTTGTGCTTGCAGTTCTGCTGGACTCCCACTCCGCGGTGGCTGCCCCGGTAATGGGTATGCTTCCAAGTATGAGCAAGGTTCTCTTTTTATATTTGTCTTTTTTTCCAGGAGGTGTTAACACCAATTTATGAGCTTAGTGGGATAACAGAGACGAGTGAGCAGCGCTGACCTTGGAACTTACCTCTGTCAGATTTCTTTTTCCTCCCCATCTCAAAGTCAGTCTAAAAGCAATAAAAGGGTGTTGGAGAGGGGGAGCCGGGACTCATCCAACTTCACGTCAGAGAAAAACTCAGTGAACGCAATCTCAAAAAGCAGATGCCTGTAACGTGGCCATGCTGTACCCATACAGCTGTTGTCCTGGGGAAGGGCTGCGCATTTCACGTCAGTCTCCCGCACGCCGCTGCTACCACGAGTGCAGGAACACCTGCGCAATGTGAAATTAATACTGGCATTATTTTTTTGTTCCTGTGCGTATACTGTGTATACCCGAGTGTCTTTTCTTCCAGGAATGGCACACTACATGCAGCTGAAGACGGTCTAAAAACAAAACCTGTGCTTATTTTCATATGTTTTCTTACTGCTGTCAAAACGAGGATATGCTCTTAAGCACTCCCTCCACCTCGCCCTGCATAAGCAGCAGCTCATAAGCTGTGAACGTGAGAGAGCAGAAAGAGGATTCTCTCTAAAAAGAAAAAAACAATTAACAAGGTGGGGAGGGGGAAGCAAATAAAGAATACTACTCCTAAAGGTCATGCAAAATTAACATCTTTGCCTGAATTTTGGAGGTTAAACAATCAAGCTGACAACATTTCCTTCCTGAAAACAACACACTGTCCGTTAAGGTGCTTTTTGGCCCAGAAATGCTGCCCACCTCCAATAGTGATACTGTTTATGAGCTATCAAGTGAAGGTGCCAGCTCTAAGTGACTGTCCTGAGGGAAGGGAGCAGAAATGGTGGTGACACATGGCAACACCTGCCCAGGTAGCACTCCTCCTCCCTTGGACGGTACCCAGGCACAAGTACCAATAAATCTGCTACTGTATGGGTATCAACAGCAGCGTTTCCCAGCTCGACCTTTCTTCTGTTTGTTTCGAGCGCCTGACAAATGATGGAAGCACAAGAACAATGAAGACTAAATCTTATCTTAATAGTCTTTCATTATTAACTGTCTCCAGATTTATTCATCACTCAAGGAGGGAAGGAGTAAGCCAGACACTATGCTGGTGCAAACCCAGGCAAAGTTTCTGACTTTACCGGAGCTGTCTGATTTCCATCAGTGAAATCTGACCCTACAGTTTGTTTCTCTTTCAGCGTGTACACTGACTATGGAGAAACACTGGCCCCGTGCTGCTCTCGTGCCTGCCGGCTCCTGGCCTTCAGGTCCTTCTCCTGCCCTGGCTCCACCTCAGATGGCAGCCACATGGTGAAGCGGAGGCAGGGACCAGCTTCTCCGCATCTCATTGCCCTGAGCTGCTCCTGGGGGAAAGGGAGAAGTGGAGGCACTGGTGCAGTCCAGGCAGTAGCTGGAACAGAGCATCAAGAGGCTGGATAATCCCATCCCCCATCACTGTGCTTCCCTCTGCCACTTCCATGCTCTAGGAAAGGCATGTGAATGTGCTTTGACAATGCTTTATTTTCCAGGACTTTATATACGGCCCCCTGTATCCACCACACACTTGCCCAGCAGCCCTCATCCAAAACACCCAGCATCTCAAAGGATTTCTTTCCCAAGAAAGCTACCCAGGTCCTTCTCACTTGCAGTTCCTGTGGATGGGCACTATTAGATGGATCCAGCATTGTGGGAGCTGGCTGGGGAGATGGGGGAAGAACCAAACTTTTACCTGAAGAGAAATGAGAAACCTGGGGGGCAGTGGATGGGGGAGAGGAGCAACCTGTCACAGAGGCAGGGTGCGAAAACCTGCAGCCAGCAATCCTGCTTAGCTGCCAGAGCCTGCGCTGATGACTTGCAAACCGGTACAGCAGCAAAGAGAAAAATTCATAGTGGCTCGAGGAAATGTAGATCAAGCCCTTTGCAAAACCCAGCACCCTCAGTCAGCGTTTCCCAAACCATGCAGTATTTCTGCCCGCTGTAAGCATGGGATCATTTTTCTAGACAGATCTTAATTTGTGTTTCCTTTAGGACTTTTCCCTAAAAAGCCAAAAAAGAACAGCTTCTGTTGAAGTTCCCACCCCAGAGTTCCCCTTCTTATTTGGACCATGTCAACTTCTCAGAGACCTGCTGTCATCAGGTGCCCAGCTGAAATCCCATTGAAATGCTTTAATTAAAGTGGACATTAAAAGCCCACTTGTTCAAGCCAAAGAACATTAGGAGGAATTTAAATTAAGAGGTTTTTTAATCTGTGACATTTGTTCCAAAGAGAAAATACTTTCTAATCCTGAGTGTATCCTGATTCAAAACAGATTGGAAAGACTGCAAGTGAAAACAATTTTTTTTCCCCTCCAAAAAACACATCCTGAAATTAGTAGACCTAACTGGCAAACAATATTCATCTTTTCCCTACAGCTTCCACACCAGCTCAGAAGCAGGCAGTGAAAAGCGGTGTGTGGGTGTACCCACACATGTACGCGTTTTGTGTTAGGACAGGTAACAGAACTCACAGAAATTGCCGTCACATCAATCCCAGCATCTGAGGAGGAAACCATTACGGAGGATGCAGAGCACTCCTGGTCCACCTAATGAAAGGTGTATTGCTGCTGCAGTGCGCTGAATGCTGAAGAAGAGCAGGGAAAGAATCTGTCTGCAACAGAGAAAAAAAACACTTCCAGTAATTTGTTGGAGTAGAACAGTTTTTGTCTGAAAACACTGAGATAATGAAATGTAAAATAGCAGCCGAAAGAAAAGTGTGAAGTCTGAAATGCGAGTGGCTTGGGGATGAAGCAAACCACTTCAGGGATGTTTTAGACAGATGCTAGAGAGATAAAATACAATGCCTCTCTTCACAGTCTTTCTTTTTAACCATGGCCGTTGCCCTGTTCCCTTATGCTACCCCATAAGGTGTTTGGTTTCTTTTCCTTGCAATCCCCTGTATTTGCTGATCTTCTGGGGACAGGGCCTATCTACTTTATGTGCAGTACTGAATGGCTCTTGGTGGAATCAGACTACCAAGAATAAAGAAAAGGAGTAAACTATTTTTTGTTAATCCAACTGATTTTAAGGGAGGAAGAGAAGGTGAGTAAGCAAACTACTTGTGAAAACTGTAGGCTTCTTAATTTTCTGTGCATTTCACAAATGAAAGTCCTGCGCAGCGGAAGGTGGCGTGACCTGCCTCTTCCTTCCTTGTTTTTTGTTTTGAATATTAACCTCAATATAAAAACAGTAAGGCAGAAAACTTGCTGGATACTACTACTATTTATTGGGAATCCCAGTCATCCATGGTCCTTAAGGACTTTATCCTTTTCCCTAGGGAAAAAAAGACTTGACTGTACCAACAGAAATCCTTACAATCTCAGCAGTCCATCAGTTCTCCCAGTCGCTTCCATGCTGGGACAGTAACCTCCTGCTGTGACAGCTTATCCTGTTATCTCCCCTATAAACACAGCGGGGGCGGCCAGCTTTTGCTGGGCCACGAGCAGCATCCTGCTCTGCTCCTCTGGGCCCTCTTTTTAATGGTTTAATGTCCTGTGACCAGAGGCAATGCTGGACTGTTTCACAAGCAGAGCATCTTCTCTGAGCTATATAGTCTGGGGATTTCTGAACGAGGGCACGGTGTTCTGGTGTGTTCAGCAAAGTAGACAGACATCAGCATTAATCCAGCTTCCCACTTCCTTCAGATTTTGCAGAAGTTGGCTCCAGAATTAATATTCACTGGCACTCTTATTTCTCTAATGGGACAAACAAAAAATTCTGGATACGAAGACCCAAATTCTGAAGTCTGGATCAGGACCTTTGTGGCACGTATGTATTCTTAGTTCAATGCACGACGTTACCTTCATTAACGAAGAAAGCAGTTGCGTATGACATTATCTTATTTAAGTATCCAGATCTGGCCAGTTGCTATTATTGAATGGATGCTTGTGCCAGTGGTTCCAGATGGACTGCATTTGCATTGCTTCTTGCTGGCTTGCTGTAAATACACCAACATAAATGACAGCGATATTCCCAGAAACACCTACTTTTAAGTGTGTATCAGTAACTTTGTGAAAGTGTTTTTGAATTAATCCTACTGAGTATTCACTTTGGAAACACAAAACACTTTACGTATGAGTCCGTTTAAAACTTGGGCTTTAAAGCTTGGGTATTCGTAGACGCCTTCTTGAAAGAATAGTCCTGCACTGGCATAAATGGATATAAATCAATGAAGATCAAGGGACTGGCACTCATTTATGCTCACAGACAAGCCAACTTAGATCTTACTCAGTAAATCATCTCAAATACTGTGAAAAAACTCAGAACTGTTCTGAAACATCTGCAAATAAAGGGGCAGAAAACACATCCCTTATTTCAGTGGGAATTAATTCACTGGAAATATGGGGCTCCTTAGCTTCCGGATGCAGAATCTGTGAACATAAAGCATCTACAGTCATTTGCCAGTTTTGAAAATGGGTTTCTTAATCCTGACTGTTCCCTCCGAGACCCCATCTGCACCTCCAGGCAGCTCTGCTGCAGTGCTTCTATGCTTTTCTCCTCCTCCTCTGGCTCTTTGTCAGCATGGATGACCCACCATGAATAAAAGATTAGGATGTACCAGATTCAAACACAGCCTTTGCTTCTGGGGTCAATGCTCTAACTCCTGAGCTGTCCGACAGGAAGGCTGCAGAGCCGGAAGGGTTTAGCTCAGGTCTCCGTTGCATAGGTGCACCTCCAGGTCCAGTTTGAGAAGATAATGCTGCATCTGTGAGACCCAATGGGGCCAAGGCAATGCTGTGAAGGCCGTCAATTTAAGGCCTGTTTTCAAACAGCTAACAGGGTACGTCACCAGCAAGTCCATAGGAGGATAAATCGGGTGAAGGATCAAATGGTGGCCAAAGGAAAAAATTAAAGATCTAAACTTTGAATTTCTGCCCAGCATTTCTTGACCCAGTCTGCTCCAGCCCTGCACCTGAATGCAAGGAAGGGGTCAGTTTGTGCAGAAGCAGTGCTGGACTGGGGGACACAGACCTGGCCTTCCCTCCTGAGGTTTGTCCAGCACTGGTTTGCAGCCATGTGGTGTGAAGCAAGGTTGGACTTGAGTACGTGCCCAAGCCCGTGCTGGTGATGCGGTGGGAGCTGCATACAAGGTGTGAGCAGTGCCTTGGGGACAGGAGCGAGCAGGAGCCTTTGGTTTGTCCCTGTCCTCCACTCAGTGAAGAACCTGCCCTCAGAGTGTGACCTGACTTCTAAAACCAGAGGCTCGGATATTTTGAAAACAGGAGAGACCATAGATGATCACATTCAATGTCTGGTACGTGACATGGGATTTTGCTCCTGTGTTGCCATATTGAGAACTTACATAGGGTTAAACTTAAGGTTAAACTCCCTGAAAAGCACCTGGTGAAGAGATTGCTTGAAATTGCTCCTGATGGTTAATCCCACTTTCAAAACACAGCTTGTTTCCTTTTGTTCGTTTTACCTCTGCTACACTGAAGCGGCCTTCGACACCCACCGCTTTCTCCCTCTGAGAGCACTTACCCACCACAATCAGATGCCTCATGAGCCTTGACACAAATGAAACCGATGGGCCATTACAGCCCTTACCTCATGGTACTTGTCCAATCTTTAAGTCATTTTGGTGGCTCTTCTCCATACACGGTCTCACCTCTAGTAGCCTTTTAAAACCCCAAGCTTGGTGCTGTACTTAGCGCTGGTTTTCTGAGAGCTGTACACAAACGTAAACCAGACTGACTGTACCCCCTTGACTCCGTGTTGAAACCCCCAGTGATCACATTGTGAGTAGATAAGGACTGATTTTGAACAAACTGATTTCTTACCAGTTTGAAGTCCAATTCAACACCCATGCTGTTGTCTGATACTTTTTTTCTGGAAGTAGCCCTTGTGGTTGCACTCAAAACAAACAAGGATGGCAGAACTAGGTCTGCTGAAAGGAAGACATAAACGAAATTCACCTTCCAGCATTCACTGCAAGTGAAGCTGATCTGCATTTCTTATACCAAGCAAAGGCTACAGCTCAGATGCTAATTTTATCTTGCTGGCTTTGTAACATCCTTGATCTTCAAGAGAATTCAAAATAACATGTAGCAAATGTATAACTAAGTCGTTTTAAAGTAGCAACTGCAAAGTGCATAACACTGTTCACAGGGAAAGAGCTTGTCTGCTAAACATAGAGTATGAAATCAGATCATACTGTCAGACCGAACAAATGGACTCTTTATGCCTTATCCTCATGACTGGGCTGTTAGGGGAGACCAAGGCAGCTCGGTCTCCATCTGCCCTCCAAAGCCATCCCTGATGGTAGCGTACAGGAAGCCCAAGCCCACCTTCACCTCCTAAAGGTGAGCAGACATGGGGCGATTGCCTGTCACGGACACCAGCACCACTTTGGGCTAAATGTTAGGCACAGCTATTGCAAGAGACCCTCTCCACCCTGAGTAGAAATACCCAGCGCCAAGTGCTGGGGCAGGGCTCCTCTCTCTGAAGACAGGCAGTGGCCCCTGCGATGGTCCCAGCAAACCCAGGAGAAGATGAGTGTGGAAGCAGACAGTCCCCACCACCGCCGTGTGCTCGCCTTGCTGGGGGCATTTGCACTAGGAGGGGAAGCACAAGCCCAAGAGAGATGGGTCTGGAGTGCTTTAAGCCCTGCCAACAGCTTGTCAGTACAGCTCCTATGATCAAAGCCTGGGCTTCACTCCCCCTGCAGAGCTCCAGCTGAGGCAGGAGTTTAGCATGAGCTTCAGGGCCTGATGCTCTGGTCCCAGGAGCAGGATCAAACCTATGCTAAACTGTCTGTATAGGTACATCTGCTGCAACAGTCTTCAAAGCTTTTTGGAAACAGCATGGGCTGCTACAGCTGAACCTGTCCAGAAAGCAGGCAGAGGCCAACTAAGGGCAGGGGACTTTCTTGTCCCCCAGTGCACGAAGAAACGCGGGCTCAGATGACAGCCCTCTCACTCAGACATTGCTTCCCAGGGCACTGTCTGCCACCAACAATTACTGAGTTACTCCCCAAGGAAAGCAATTACTTGCTCTGAGGCTGCAATGCAGGTATGAGGCCTGATTATTCTCACCCCAAATGCCAGGTGAGGTTGGTGAAACAGCCCATTTGCCAACTGGCAGTTTCAAACCCCTTCCCAGGAGCAGCCACAGCTCTCCCAGGAGTCACAGCTGAATTACTTCCTTAGTTTGTACCGGGCAGAGCTCACTGGCAGGGAGGAAAAAGGAGATTTCCCAATGTAACAGGGAAACATTCTTGTCTTTCATTGGTACCAAACTCAAGAGAAGTGTGTCACTTCCACATGGCAGGTATAGGCGTGCTAGGAGCGGCACTGCAGAGCTATCACAGCCCCCGACAGCAAGTGGCAGAAAGCACATGGGCAGACGGCACATTGGCTTCCACAGCAGGGACGGCATGGTGCTACCAAGACAATGTCTGCATGTTTTTTCCAACTCCTACTAAGCAAAAGGGTTAAAAAAGGAATACCAGTTCTGTCTGGGAAGGAGAGAAAGAGATGACTGGCATTAGCTCTGAAAAAGCACACTTTGGAGGGGATAAAAACAGCTCTCCCACACTGAATAACACCCCTTGCAATTCCCCTTTGCTCTCGTAAGACAGACGTGGGTCCAGGGAAACCCCTTCTTTGTGTTTGTGCAGCCAGGTGCACCACGGTGCTGCTTGGCAGGGTCCGGGCCAAGCGAGCTGGGGTCCATCATGGTCTCAGAGAGAAGGACCCACCACGATGGGTTGGTGAGCAGGCTCCAGAGATCTCTTCTGGAGGGAGATTAGGGGAGAGAGACAGCCATTCTTTCTTACTACCCTTCATATTCACCTCCACACTTATTTTCATGGTTACTTAACCACCTTCTCTCATTCTTAGCCAGCATCGAGGTCTCACAGCCTTGTCAAACCTATCTGTCTCCTTAAAGGGGAGTCACGGACACGTCCAAAGAGCTGAGTCCTCCTGAAGGTGAAGACAAGGGAGGATTTAATGTCAGCACCACAACTTAGTCCCCTACACCTGCAGAGCTGAGGGGCAGCTGGAGACATCTGCTCCATGAGCGGAACCAGGATGTTTGCCAGGGAGTTTAGACTTCACCTCCCGCCTATATTTTTTCTCTAGCTGGAGATAAATAAAATGAAAAGAAGGAACCAGAGAAGCTACGGAATTGAAAATGAGAGAGGAGCTAAGGGTTTGGCGTTCTTTTTTTTGCTTGGATTTAACAGTGCTCAGAATAAGAGTACTTGGAACCAGATACTCTCCTCCTGAGCTACTTCTGCCATCCCCACTGATCTGCACCGGAGCCTGTTTTCCTATGAGCCTCTGCCCACGGAGCGGGCATGCTGCAGGCAAACGCCGAAGGTGAACAATGGGAGGTGCTGAACTTCTCTCTTTCTTGAGCACACTTGCACTGAAATAACTTTCTCTAGTTTTTCAGTGCTCTTATTAAGTATTTTCCTTATTTTCAGAGCAGGTGCTTGTTCCCATTCTTAATGAATCACCCTGCTCCCTTGTAAACAAGACCTTTATTAGTTCCACAAGCATGTGTTTTTTTCTATTTATACTTTTTCCACATCAATATTTGAAAGCACACTACCCTAGGCTGAATTCTTTCTCCATGCCCTTTTCCATCTCTGCTGCTTCTTTTGCACCTCTTCTTTGTATTCCCCATCTGTTCACAGTTTGCACTCTCCCGGGTTTATCCGTGCTTATAAAAATCCACCCTAGATTTTGCGTTTCCTTTGTTGGCCTGAATTAAATAATCGGGAACTTCCTTTCTGAATGATATTCATTCAAAGGAGATCATCATATCCCTGTATAGATATAGTCCTTTACGTGCATTAGAAGTTGGTGGGAATGGAACACCTAAATACTCCGGACAGATCTCTTAAGGTCTACTGTATCCACCTTGATTTGGAGAAAGCTACACACCTACTTATTTATTGGATGCTTCTGCACCTTGTATTTTAAATTCTGATCTTATTAGCACTGAGAATTAGCATCCTGGGGTTTAAACACGTGAAAACAGGGTGCTGCTTCCCCTCTCCCACCAGCTGTATCCAGAGACAGGACTTCAGTTTCCTTTACCACAAGTGCTAGGAATAGCTTTGTAATGTAAATAGGCACTTACGGTATTTTTAACAAGCACCTGCTTTATCATGCTGCCTAATGAGAGCCTGGACAGAAATGCAGTGAAAGCAAAGGAAGGTAAGACTACTAGTTAAGCTAATTAACAGCAAATTAAATTAAACTGACACACACATACATTTTGGGCTTCTGTATCCAAGAGGAGAGAGTGCTGCAGAGTTTTCATTATTCACATTTCCCATCATCTGTTTTTTCCCAGCACCTACCTACCCAATTACCTGGGGAAGGAAGAGGGAGAAAGACACTAAAGCCAATAAGATAATTCTCATTTACATAATAATTTTTCTGCATTGTGTTTAATAGTCTGCGAGTAACTGTAGAAGAATATATAGTCCATTCTTTAAAAAGCTCCAATGCACTAATTGAAATTAAATTACATGGAACTCAGTCTCTGTCTTCTGTTCATTGGGAGATAATATGAGAGCCACAGTTTTATGTGTTATTATGAATATTGATAGATGAACAACTGTACTCACCGCAGAACCACTTCCCAGATGTGTTTCCCCTTCCTTCAGCTTTAGGTGAGCTTAAAATTATGCTTTTCCCCATTAAAACGGCTCATTTGGTGCACCCAGGATTGCGATCCTTTAGCATTCAAGACAGTCATCACTGCAGGTAGCAGTGCCTATTTGCGGCATTAACACCGGGTAACGCAACTGCATTCTTTTTTCACATTACTTTGCATATGTTATAGCTCAATTAATCTGTCAGGGTGACATTTCCATCACAAACAAAATTTAACAGAATTTAATGCTAAGTTGGCAGGCCTAGAAAGCGGAGTCTAATGTCACGTTTCTTGGAAGAGGCAAAACATGAGGACCTGCTTCCCCCACTTCCCAGCCCACCACACGAGCTACTGGGGCGGCAGCACGGGTCTTCCTGGTGCTTGCAGGAGAATCAGGCTATGTGGCAGCTTGCTCCTTGCCTTCTCTCTGAGGCTGCTAACGAGGGAGCCAATTAGTGCCAGTTGTGATGTGAACACTTTTTCCACCAGGAGCTGGATTGCAACCTTTAATTCATTTTGCACAGGCAGAGGCATACGGAATGATCAAGCACGGCAAAAATCCCCAAATTCTGATGGTTTAGAATATCCCCCTGGATTTTATTCTTTGCTTCAGACTTGTGGCTTTCATTAAAAAAAAAAATAAAATTTAAAAAAGGAACGTTTGTTGCCTTTCTGACTGCAAAACTAGTTTTCTTCATCTAAACTAATACCAAGCCTCCCTGAGTTACTTATGCTGAAATGGGCTTTCTCTCCTTGGTGACTCTGGGACCTTGGAATAACAAGTTGCCAAGATTTGACATCAGTCCTCGCTGCTGATCACACCAGAGACAGCCTGCCAACGCTCCAAGTGCCTCATGACATTTCCTAGCACAAAGCAGAATAACCAAGGAGCTCTGTGCTATTGTTTTTCAACTCTTTATGATTGGGATGAACAAGGTGGGGATGAAGAGCCCCTCCATCACTGTCTCTATCCCAAGTGGCCCAATTGCACCTCAAGCTCTGAGCAGGTTCTGCCGAGGAGTGCCCGCTTCTCCCTTCCATCACATTCCAATGTGGGAAGTACGTTGATCTGCTTCTTTGCAGCGATGCTGCCTTCTGCATGGACTTCTGCAGGGTTAGAGATAAGATAAACCATCTCTTCTCCCACAGGGCTCCTTCAGGACCTAGTTTCTCTCCTCCTGCAGACAGACGTTTGCTCTTAGAGGATGCAGAAGGAGGTCCCCTGAGACTGCGCAGAGCTGTCCCAGAGGATGGTTTATACGAGGCAGCTGTCTCACCCACGCCTAAGGAGTCCTGCCAGTGGTCCAGCAGCACTGAGTAGCTCAGCGGAGGATGCAGTGTGCCAAGCACAATGCTACAGGGACTGGCATTTTACAAATGCATGACGTGCCATGCCCAGCTCCCATCAGCAGTGCTTGGGAGCATCGCCACTGACTTAAACAAGGCTGGACATAGTTTAGATTACTAAGCCCTGCCCTAAGGAGCGAATAACTTCTAGAAGGATGAAATTTCCTTTCAAAGACACTGATCAAACACTGCTCACACACTAACGAGGGTATCATTTTCCATCAAGGTAACTGGGAATGCAGGCCCCCCCTGTGCTTTAGATGAGTCATCAGGCAAACGTTCCTGAAAACCTCCTGTCATAGATTTTACATTACAGGCAGTACCAGAAAGCAGAAAGTGTTTTTCTCGGGACATGTATTAAGTCCTGCAGCTAATTAATCCATGCATTTACAAAAGCAATGCTTGACAATACACACAGTTCAACTGAGTTCAAGATATGAAAGAAGGTATCAGAACAGGAAACCTACACATCTCCTTTGGTCCGTAACATATCTCCTTAGCAGCAAAACCCTGAAAGAAACCTTTTTTTTTTCCCCTCAAGGAAAATCCTCTGTGTCAAATCCTGACAAGGGTGTCCACCCTGTGTCAAGCCCACTGAGTTCGTGAGTGTGAAAACCCTGTGTAAGGACTCTGGGTTCTGCACCACTGACTTGAATAGGAATACACTTGGCAAAGACCATCACCCCAGTACAGTTCTCGGTGGAGATGCAGAATATTTGCGTGCAGAGGAAGCAATGCAGAACTTCTTCCTCAAACACACAGCAGATGTGCGTGGGTACCTGGCTGATAAGCATAAGGAGGATCCAGCTGGTGAACAGTAGAGATGTAGCACTGATGGCTGGTTCACCGAGGTCCATCTCTTGGCTTGGGTCTTCACCAGCATCTCACGGCTTTTGCAGCAATAGCACAGGATTCTGTGCAGAGCTGAGTCCCTTTTCCTTGGGAAGAACACCCGGAGGAACAGATAGGTTGGAGAGACCTTCTAGTCACTGGAGATGATGGCTTTCCAAAGAGAAGATGGATCTTATGGAAGTGGCTCTCTTAACTACCCTGGTCTCCAAGAAAAAGCAGACCCATAGCAAAAGAAAGGGAGAGAGTTGGAAGCTACAGCGTGAAATGAAACTAAAAACCTCTACTTGTTACAGCCCGTGCTACAGCCATGAGACATCTCTAATAGCATGACCACGGGAGCCGTGCCAGTTCAGCCAATGCTCACTGTAAATACTGATATTCTCTACGTTCAGTAAAGCCTTCCACTGTACAGGCATCTCTAGCAATAGGTGCAAATATGTGAGCTCTCATCATCTGAGACAGACTAAGCTAAGGATAACAACATACCAGGAGCATATTGACAGCCAGATTGGAGGAGAAAGAAGAAAGAGAAGTTGTAACTGTCTGGAGATTTAAGAAATGGCAATAGTTACAAGTGTAATCCCAGAGTTTGGACTCCAAGGGATGAACAGCGCTGCCCCTTGCTTTCTGAACCAAGCAGGATTGTGCCCTGCCTAATTCTTTTCTGGAGTGGAATTAGGAGTCAAATGATATTTATTGCTAGTTCACTGGGTTTATGGGGCTTCTGTAGGTTCAATAATTCAATTTATAGCTGTGTAGTGCAATTGTACTGCTCATTCCTTTTGTCAACAAATGAGGCCATTTACAGAGTTCTGGTTTGACTGTGTGGGGTTTAAAAGCTGACCAGATACGGAGACTGTGGGAAGGATTACATAGACCCCTTACACCAGTGACAGTATGGTTCCTTCTCTGTCATCAGGGAACTAATGTTCCCTGGCACAGTTTCATCTCCTAGCGCTCACATCTGAGCCATGGAGAACACAGCCGCAGGCTCAGTCCTGTTGGGATCCAGAGAGAAATGAAGTGCCTGGCCATCAGGCAGCCTGTGAAAGAGCACCCACTGTCCCAGGGCTGGAGACCACACACACCAGCGCTGCCTGGGAGCGCAGGCTGGCTAAGGGACATAAGTCTGACCCTGCCACACCTTCCTCCATGTGAGACAGGCAGGGTTTCATTGCAGGGAAGACATCAGATGGCCAGTGGGAGTGAAAAAATCCCATATATCGCTGTGCGTGGAACTATGTCCATGCTTACAAGTCCCAGCTCTCAGGGCACCCTTTCTATGGGAACACAACTCCTGCATCACTGCCTGCAGCCCCTCACACCTCACAGGCAACTGAATCTTTCTTTCTTCTTCCCAGAAACACACAATCACATACAACATTTGCCTGAAAAAAACATGGGCTTCTAGTTCCCAGCAGCAGAGTAAATATGGAAAGGATGAATAGGAGAAGATACCAATCAGCTACTGAATGGACTTAAGAATGAATTAATCCAGTTTTGTCATTTCTGTGTTCAGCAATGTAATACTCAGTCTACACAAAAGATCCATGGAGAAACACAGAGATGCTGGCTACCATGTATACTTGGGCGCTCCCTATGTTGTGTGCGCAAGGGAAAGCAGCTCTGATGCATCCTGAGGTCATAGAGGGATCCTGAGCTCAGCAGTCAGTGCTGTCAGGGCTCTGGCTGTGCAGGCCTGTACCTTAGGATGATGCTATTAACACACAAAGCTCATTTCACCTTTCCTGTCCAGCTGAGGCAAGGCAATGTGTACTGCAGACAGTTGGTACAGGGCAGCAGGGAGCCAGGCACTTCCAAATGATCTGAAGGCTACTAAGACCGGTTACATTGCCTCTACGTAAAGATCTCAACAGATGGGGAGACAGGGGACAGATCGGATATAAAGTAATTCCATGTAGCTTAATTATTTCATCTTTAATGCATCTTAGAAGGACTCATTTTATTCCTAATTGTAAGGCTTTCTGAGAAAGCAATCACTGCTCAGACACATTTTCCAAGGATTTTTGTCTTTTGCATTTGTAGCAACGGTAAAGCAAACCACTATTCAACAGTCTCTGCAGTCTGGCTCCCTTTTTAACCTCTCCTGTACAACCTTTGGGTATTATTATCCTTTCCCTATTTGTTCATGTCTTACTAGTATAGATGCTTATTTGGAGCTTGCATTAGCGCGCTCGCCAAACAAAGAGAAGACATGAAAGGAGCAAAGAGATCAGTTAAAGTTGAAAGTCTCTTGGATGGGCTTGGAAGTTATTTGTTACCAAATGAGAAGCAATCTTTCATCTGCTTTCACCTGGTGCCACTTCACTGTGGTGGGGAGTGGAGGAGGAGGGCAGGCATCCAGTTGCAGGTGAGGAATCTCTGCAAATGACTCCAGCTCACGTCAGATGGGAGAAGGCTCCCTCAGGGTGTGCGTTTGAACACTTTATCCCTTGGCTGCCGCACTACAAAGACTCATGCTGAGCAGAGGCATTTTCACCATGTCAGTCACTCCTCCTGGCTTACGGGAACAGTAAAGTCAAGTCTAATACCCCCGCTGTGCGCGGGTGCACAGACACAACGCTAGCAGCAGCTATGTGCCTGGCTGCCTGGGAAGGCTGGCGCACTGAGCGGCTACAGCACCAACAGGAGTCCTAGCCACCATGGCCACTCACCGCAGAACAGCTGTGCCATGGGAAGAACAGAGTTTCCCCTTGTGTTCCGGTCACCCCAGCACAAAGCTGGAGGAACAGGCAGAGCTGGATGAGGAGGTGCAGCAAGATGAGCCTTGTGCAGGCTGTGGGAGCCATTCCCTGCAGTGAGCAAGGACATGGTGTTCTCCATCCCTCATACCAGAGTGGCTTCACAGACCTCCTGGGAGTAAACACACAGCAACTGTGACCTTTTGAAGCTATCTTCCACTGAGTAATAGTTCTCTCTAATCACACAACCATTAATTGTTATCAACACATTCCCTCAGTAGTCAGTGGGAGTTGGACACAATGGCTCCACTGCTCATGAAGATAGCTTTGCTCCAGCTGCTCCTTTGGTACTGATCCTGGAGATACCCTTTGCATGGGGCCCAGGCCCACTTTAAATAGAAGGACTAAAGGGGACCGGGCTACTATAGCTCATGTTGCTGGTGTCCCAAGGGACACTAATTGCCCTCCCAACCATCCTACTTTTTCTGCATTTTGTCTGGAAAGCCAGCTGGTGTCTCCTCAAAGTATTTAATGATTACTCCTTGAGTATTTCAGAGTGTTTGACTCCTCAAAGTATTTCAAGAGCCGCTGCTCCAGCTGAGTCAGAAACACCCAAAGAGCTCCTCTTAATACCTAATACAGGGTATGTTCACACCTCTCATCTCTGCAGAGTAACTTGGAGACTATGCTCAGTTATGGTACCATCAGGTCTGTCACTTCTTACTATAAGCATACTGCATGTCCCATCACACCTGAACCATAAGTCAATATTGGGTTCACAGCTGGAAGGAGGTGAACAGAGAGTCAGTGCATCCCAGCAAGTACCATAACCATGGAGCGTGACACCACTTTGGCTTTAGTCCATGCATGGGGGCCTGGAGAAGCAGAGGCACTTGGTAGTTGTGCCCAGGCCTGTGTTCTCCTGATCTGGACAAGTGGATATGGTGGGGGTTTCCTTCTGATGAGGTGGGCAGGAAGCATCAGGAATCATGGCCACCCTCTGATGACCCTTGTTGTACATTTAAAATCCAACTTTACCATAAAGAGTCAGGCATCACTTTTCTAGCTACATTTAGTCGTGTCAGTTCTGGAAAGATGAGCAGCAAAGCAAAAGACAGGAATCATAAGAATGGTGAACTCACACTGGAAACGGTCCTTGCACAAAACCCAGGGAAGTCTGATCAGACAGCATCAGCCTGCCACGCTGCTACAGGACACAGAGCTAGTCAGCCCGTTTAGATTTCCTTTTGATCTGGTAAACAGATACTAGATCTGCTGCACAAGGTGTCAGCGTACACATCTGTCGCACAAAACCATAGCTGGTGCCTGCAATACCTCTGCTGGAACCGCACACAGAAAATAAGTTTCTAGTGGTTAGGCTCTTACAAATACAAGCTCAGAAAGCCAAGACCTCCGAGAAGTGTTCTTATGAGAACAAACACAGGCCTATGGAGTATTACTGCTTTAGATTTGATGAGGATCTGTTAATGCTCTTCCCATTCTCCATCACCACCTACCTAGGTTTCCTGACCATAAGACCACAAATCAGGTCCACCAGGCGCATCCCTGGAGACAGGCATTGCCATCAGACTGCTACTCCTGCAAGCTGCCCATTAACTGGGCTTTCTGAGTGCTGCTGATCTGCCTGGCCGCTGCTTTAAAACCTGAAGAGAAGGGTTTTTTCTGCTCAAGATTTTTCATTTCTTGTTTACCTGTTCCTTTTAGTTTAGGAAGGAGACAGATTCTTTTCATTTGTGCTGTGAATAGAAAGCAAACCAAGGTTTCCCCAGGCCTGCACCTCACGAGGAGTGGTGTCAATGCCAGCCTCACAGGTCCTTCAGCATTGTGGCAGCCAAGAGCACTCAAACATACAATGAATGCATAATACCTCCTGTGTGACAACAGCCCCCTACAAACACACTGGCCCTAAAGCAGGAGGGAGGAGTTGTTGCCATACTTCGAGCTTTTAGCCAAGGGCAGATCTCAAGACCTCTCAGTTGCTCAGGAGAAGCTTTCCACGTTTGCAAAGAAAACTCATCTGGCATGTTTTTCTTGGCTTTGTCGGAGTCACCCTGACACTCACACATTGTAGATCTTGTCCAGAAGTTGAAATAACACTAAGCAGCAGAATTAGACATAAGGGAAAGAACGGGGTGCTATTATGTGATAAATCAAAGCACTCAGTCACGAGGCCAGAAACATTTGCATCAGAGGGAGCTCAGAATAGAAATGGAGCATCAAAAATTTTGGCCACTGGAGCAACACAAAGATCTAACCACCCCACTGTTTTCGCAGCCCATTTTAATAGCCAGGTCTCAGTATCTTTGTTGTAACTCTGTAGTCAAAGCAGGTTACACAGACTCTTTTCCTACAAGTCCATCAAGGGCTTCACCTGGCCCAGCTCCAGGAGAGAAGGTCCCACCAGATCTGGCATAGCTGGTTTTGGAGAATACATAGCTGAGGAAGATCTGCGGGAAGCTCGCCACTTATATTAGTGTCATCCTTCACCTTGATGAAAACTAAAAATAAAGTGCTGCAATAATCAACTAGATTGACTAAGACAGATGCTGCTTTTAACATGTGTACTGTAATTAACTTACACAAGGCTAGAAAGCTCCATCTCAGCCTCTTCCCACAGTGGAGGAAGTTTGGCTTTCTAATAATAGGAGCTGGTAACACATGTTGAATTACAAAGTAATCAAAGTTGGTTTTGGCAGGAACAATCCAGATTTGTCATGCTTCCATTTCATCTCCAAGTCTGACAGGCATTCATCTCCCAATGGACCAGTTGCTTTTCTCGTAGCTCCTTCTGAATTTCTTTGCTCTGGCATAAGGTAGGGCACAAATTCTTCACAGTAGGAGGGGAGGATTGCTTTCCCTGACCGTCCTCTCGACAATGCATGTGCTGACTTGCTCTCACATGCCATATGGTTTGCACGCGCTAGTTAGCAACCAAGCACACACATCGTGGCTAATCTGGACGCACGTTATGTGTGCGCGCACCCACACAAAACCTGGCGCAGCTATAAGCTATATGCTTCAGTTGGAGCGGCCTCACCCTGAACAGTCACACATGGGATTACATGGCACTGTCTGAGCAGCGGGTGAAAGATGCTTCACTGCACTCTTCCATTTTCCATCCTGCATGCATGCAATATTGTGCAATGTCCTTTGCTGCTGTTGACATAGACATCCATCGTTATTCTGGGACACAGTCTTGACAGCACTTTCTAGGTTATTAACTTTCTTCACAAATTCTCTCCTAGCCCCAGTTTTCAGATCCTGATTCCAATCAGTCTTAGCACCTCAGCTGTCTTGGGATCATCACTGGTATCACCAGTTCCCTCTTGCACGCCTCACCTTCTCCCTTCCTCTACATCAACTCAGCTGCACTCTTCTTTCTTACTTGCTCAGCCCTTGCTTGGCCAAATCACATCTTTAGGTAGTGATCTAGCAGGAATGCAGTTCAGGCAGCCAGTCCCTTGCTGGTTTTGATCAGCACAGCTAACATCCACAGTAACTAGGTGACAGCAAGGGCTTCTGTGTATGCTAAAACCCCAGAATCCATACTGAACTGTTAACTTGGGTTGGTAGACCATGTCCTGTGCCTTTTTGCTAGTGTTTCTTGCCAGGTTAAGAAGTCCATAATGACCTCACATCTCTAGCTTGCCTTGTCAAGATGCTTTCCTTCACGCATCCCGGTGCATGCAGAGCATCCCAGAGGTAACAGAGAAGCTGCCCGTCTTCATCTCATCACTTCAGATCAGCTTGACTAACAGTAACTGACCCTCATTCTGCTTTTACATTTGCTGCCTGTGTTTCCCTGTGCTCTTGGATTTGCAGAACAATTTATCCTAGTCTGACTCCTACTTCCACACATAAAAAACACACCCCCGCGATAATATTTGTGCGCTGTTCCTGTGTGTGTGCAGACACCTGCTACAAATCCTCATTCTTGAAGGGACATCTCCAAGGCTGAAAAGCATAGCTGTGATCGGCCAGGAGTGCACTCACACAGACAGCCCTTGGCTGCGAAGGCTGGCCCTCTCAAAGCCCATGCTCAACAAGCATCACATGCAAAGACTTCAACACACTCGGGGCATTGCACACACGAATGAGAACCCTCCCAACCTGCTGCCCCTCCAGATTTTTCTAGCTTTAGGTATGTGCCAGTTTGCAGACCCGCTGTGGAGAGCCAACATCTGAAAACCACATCTTAGAGTCCTCGAACGTTAACTGGGAGGAATGGGGAGTTTATTCAGACACAGTTACACAGTCATTTTTTTTCCCCCAGTTTTTATCTCGTTAGGATGCCAGAGAAAAAGGTTTTCGCTGTGTCCACATTGCATAGCATTGACCTGGCTTCCACAAGCACCATCTGCCTCCTCTGCCTTCTGGGGAGGTGGAGAGAGCTCAGGATCCACCAGGCATGCAATGCCCTGCATGGACAAAGATACAAATGGCAGTTCCCAACTGCCTGCTCCAATGCAGACTCAACAAATTCAGCCTTGAATTTGCCTTGGTGTAAGACCTAGCCTATCTCTTGCGCTTGTTATTTATTTATTATATTTGGCTGTTATGTAAAGCAGCGGTCACTCATGGCACAAGTACAGTGCTGAGAGGAATCTAAGAGGATTAGATGTAGTAAATCAGTGTAGCTTTCCTTCTGATGTATTAAACAAGGAAAAGGCATAAAGCAGGGAAGCATTCTTGTAATGGCAGAGGACATGTACAAAGAAGATGGAGAGGCGGGCTGTAACCATGTTAACTAAACAAGCCCTGCAGAGTTTACTGTCCCTTATGACTTTCATCCCTATCTGTTGAGCTTCTTAATGAGGACACATGACTTCACTTTGCTCTCTTGCCACTTCAGCCAATGCAAATCAGGTTTGCTCCTGTCTGCTTTGTAAGTTAACATCAGCAACGGGGAGGTCATGTCCCTGATGCCCTTATTAGAGGCAGTGGTGGTAGCCCTGGGCAATCTGGGGGCCTGCTTGGCTGCACTCAGACACATCTAAGGAAGAAGGGCTTAGCCACAGGTCCTGAGCACACCTAAACTGTGGGGGATATGAGCAGCACCATAAGCAGGTACAAGTTGTTCAGCTCGCCCTGAAAGTCGATAGCTCCCTTTGCTGCAGCAGGCTGCATGCTGGGGTAACACGTCAGAGGTAGTCTGCTGTGCGTCAGAGGTGCTCTGCGTGGCATCCGTGCCACTATTGCCTTTTCTCCGTAGGAGAAAGGTACTGTGGGGAGCCCGTCAAAGTCAGAGGACCTCTGTTCCTGATGCAGTCTGCTGCCATGCTTCCCCAGGGCTTTATTTACAGCTCTGCTCTTCACCACAGATGAGTGCTCTGAAGCAGGCTATAACACACTGCAGCTTTCATTCAGATAAGAAGCAACTGCCTCATGTGGGGTGGGATGAGGTGGTCAAGCAATTGGACAAAAAGGTAGAGAAAGAAGCAAACAGTGCCCTCACAGCACTGTCAGTGCCAGAGAGGTGCCAGTTTAGTTCATAACTGAAATCAAATGCTGCATTTCAAGGAACGATGCTTTGATTCAAGCTAAGCCTACCCCTAATTAAAACAAAGCACCTGTACTTTGCTTGTGGAAGACAAGGAAATCTTGACAAGGGTCAAGTTTCATGGCATAGAAATTACAGAAAGTACAACGTGCTGGACATTTCTGGCATTCCTTGGGACATTCCCAGCAGCACTTGCCCCAGGCAGCAAGGTACCAGTATTTGCTGTATTGCAGTTACATACATGATTTTCCAAGGCTTATATTTCAGTTGAAACAAAAATTTGCATGCAAACATACAAAAGCTTTTCAGGTAGACATATGTAAAGTAAATGTAACTCTCCCAGCTCTCTCCCAACCCAGAAGAGAGGAATGACATCTCAGTCTCCTCAGGTTTGTGCCTTTAGACCAAGGGTTAACTGAAGCCAAGCTCCAGCTCTTCCAAAGGGAAGATAGCTCCGTAAATTAAAAAGGTGAAATGGAAATGGCTCTGGCTGCTCCCATTTCTGAAGGTTTTGCAAGTGGTGCCAGGTAGGAAACACTGCTCTGAACATTTCAGTGATTTCCAGAAGAGAACACACGCTTGCCAATACAATACACACACGATGAATGCCTGTGCAAATGGCAAATTTAACACTCATCTATCTATCTATGTATCTATCCATCTACCCTATCCCTTTATTATAAGCTACTGCTTTTCTCTCATGCTTCTCACTGCTAGTTGGCAAGGGTAGCAGGAAAGCAGAGTTTAAGCAGCTGACCAGGACGACGCTGTAGTTGGAGCATTTTGTGTTCAGTGACAGATTCCCCTTCCCCTCCAGTGACAAAGATGAACAGGGAAAACCCACACTGCCTAGACAGGACTGTTTCTGGGATGAGCAGAGTTAAGAACAGCCCTGGCTGCCTATCTGGGAAGGAACCTCACTGCCGGAGCCAGAGCACAGTCCTGGAGAAGTAGCAATAGGTCACAGACTGGGAGAGGAGGCCCAAAAAATTAGTAATGAGGCAAGGGAATATGGAGTGGGTGATGTTTTGGGAGGCTAAGCCACCAGAGATGATAAAGACTCTGCTGGGGACAGAGAGCCAGGACAAGGACAGGCCAGAGTCCAGAGAGTCCCATGTTCCCACAAACTGAGCCCTCACAGATGCTCTGATGCAGCCCCCCAGGCTGATCTAGGACAAGGTACTTGTCAGCACTGAGATATGCCAAACCGCTTGGCACCCGGCAATGCCAAGCCCTGCTGTTGCCACGGGACCTCAAAGCTAGAGGGGACAAGAGCAGAGGTCAGCCATACCAGTATTCTCTGCCACCTTCTTACCCAGGTACAACCACAAACCCTGAATACTGGCTTCCAGCAGAATTACCCTTTATAGCAAGATTACAGCATGCAGCAGCTGTAAATGCAACAAAATTTGGCTGGGTGTTTTTTCTATGGCTCTAAGTTCTCAAAATGCAGTCAAAGCCACTTTCAGATAGTTTCACTTAAAAAAAGTCTAGCAAACCTGTGAGTTTCACACAAAACGCAAGCCATAAACCATCAAAGGTTCTGTTAGAGGGACGGTGAACTTTAGCAATGCCTTTGATGAAAATGGTCTGAGTTTCAAGTGTGTAATGAAACCCCAAATCATTCAAGTTTCACATGGTTGCAAATATTTCTCACAGTTCTGATCAAAGGTGTATTCAGCAGGGGAGAAGCTTTGATTTTGCAGTACAGGGGACGTGCTGAAATTTTCAAAGTCAGGGCCTGGGATTTAGATGAGCAGTTCTTCTTGGAAGTGATGCAGCTAAACTTAGCAACGCTTAGGGGGAAGCAATGTGAAGATGACATATTTGGATGAGTCCTGTTACCCCTAATCCCCTTCCTGGGGGGAAGTTTTAATCCCCCACACTGACGTTCCGGGGACTGCATGCCCCCGCAGCACGTTTGGGTTCAACAACTGCCCTCCCCACATATCCATTTCCAGTATTCCTCCCTGACTTCACTCTGCTGGCTGCTGACATTGCTGCTCTGCAGCACAGCACTTCAGAGGAAAAGCTCAAGTGTGTTTTGAGGAGGAAGCATTCATGCTGCAGGATGGGTTGCTGACCCACATTCCAGCAGACAGATGCAAAAGGCTTGCAGCACATCTGGGGAGGTTTCCCCGACTGCCTTTACAGGGTCCCGCCACCTCCCTGTCTCTTCCTTGCCAGCATCAACTTGGGTGGAACACGAAAGCAGCTGCATCTTTCACTGCACTCGGCGATGAGACCCAAATCCCCCCGGACCCAGAGGCATATGTAAATGTCTGGTTTTAATACCACTGCCTTGCTGTGAAGTCTTCATTTGTGACAAAGATTTCCATAGCAACAGACTGATCTCGCTAGCAGGACTGTGGTCCCCTTGGAAAGAGCAGGTGGAAGGAGCAAATAAGGAAAGTACAACGCCGCGCAAAATGCTATAGAGAAGCAGATATGGGTATTTATGTAACCAGAGTACCAGGCTTCAGCATGTCAAAGCTCCCAAAGAAAGGGAATTCACCAGGAAATCTTGCAGAGAATGCTGTGAATGCATTAGACTGGGGCTACAGAGACATGGACTCTGCAACAATGACATCTCCTCACCTTGATTTGCCTGTGCACAGCGCAGGGATCCTGACACTGCTCTCCTTTGCTGTGACACCTCGCCTGTCTAAAGGAACCTGTTACAGGTACCTCAGAGGCAGAAGAGCACTTTTGGGTGCTGCAGCCCTCCAGCTAGAGGTGTGCAAGGCACAGAGCAGGTTACATACAGTGCATCAGCAGGTGTAAGCTCTTATCACAGCCCTGCCAGATATTTGCTCTATCCCCAGATCACCTCACTAGCCTATTTCTGTCCTCCAAAGGCAACAGCTAGTAACACTGACCTACTAGACTATTCCATAATTAGCCACAGACTAATCAACGTTTAGATACTGCCTTTAAAACCTTAGTTACTTGGCACTGCAGAAATGCAAAGCTTTGTCATGCTGATAGATACAATTCTGTTACACCAGAGACTGCAGATGCTGTTTTTCCACAGAACAACCCATTTTACAGGCAGCCTGGTATGATACTGCGATTCATTCCCACATCCAATTTCCAATCAGTACAAATAATGTGCACGTGCATTACAGAGCCACCAACTGCTGCCTAAGAGGCAGTAACAGTGTTTGGTCAGAAAGGGCTGGGGCAGCCAAGGAATTTTTTGCAGCTTAAGAAAGCAAGATGTGCTTTCTTAATATGTTTTGCTTCTTGATAATTTTATTATTTTCACTGAGATATTACAGTAAGTGGCTTAGTAGCACCTTGTGATTCTGACAAATAAATCACGTCATGGCAATTTAACTGCAGACGTAGAACCTTTAGCTGGCATATTTCACTTTAATGTGTCCAGAGGCATTTGTGCAGAAAGCTCTGCAAAGGCAAAGCAGAATCTGTGTAACTCCATATTTAGTCGTTTTTATTGTCCAAATAAGAGGCTGCTGTTACAACAGGTGCAAAGACGAGAAGGTTCAAGGGCGAGAGAACAAGATCCAGCATCACAGAAAAATTTAGTATCTTCAGCTTTAATATTAACAGACTCAACACTTCACCCAGCAACACCAAAACCCATTGTTCCTGAAATTCAAGCCTACCAAATGTCTTAGAGCTTTCTCAGATACTGACAAGTATGTTGAGGAGCTTTTCTTACACACATTTCTCTGAAGTCCTGAGTGCTTTCATTGCTGAAGGCACTATCATTGTGAGAACTGTAAGAGTTTCCTTCACTCTACTAAAGCCAGTAAAGGAAGCCCTGAAACAGACACATTCAGTTTTTAGGATGACTCTAGGTTCACAAATTTTTTAATTCCTACACACATACAGCTTTGTTCTTACCACCGCTAGCTTCCACTTAGCAGGAGCATCACCTTGCTGCTCACATCTCCTACCCCATCACTCCCAAGGCAGAAAGTTGAGTTAAATTGTACTAGAAAAGAAACAAAACCCAAACCTTACGTGCAGGAAAAGCTTTATTATCACCCTCTTGCAAAGCTTAAACACGGAGGGGTACTTACTAGCCAGCTCAAAACACACCAGGCTCCCCTTCTCAAACCAATATCCTGAGCAAAATAATCATCTCTCTCCTCACACCAGCAAATCCACCAGAAGTTTGGAAGCCAACCTTTCGTGCCCTATGAGGGTAAACAATCAGCTTCCTGCCTGATTTGCTGAATTGGGTATTTTCTGCCCCTTCATGCAAACGAGCAGTTAATTATTTACAAGCTTGTCTGTAATGCTCTAGTTTACATGCTGGAATTTACATGATTTATTAAACAAAAAAGCATTTAAAAAGAAATCCTGCCATAGATATGTCATCCCTTTCATTCACAGGTTTTGTGATGAAGTCTCATTAGTTGACTAACCTTTGTGAGTATGTTGGTGTTGCAGCAGGAACTGCTTCATGAAGAAGATGATTATGCATTAATCATGAATTCCTAAAGGACTGTCTTAAAAATCTGGGAAGGTCAGCTGGTAACTCTGTTGATTAGTGGCTCAGAGAGCACAACAGTAAGAAATTAAAAGGGTATTTAACCCTTGCTAGGTGACTTTTTTTTAACCTAAGCCTTTTTTTCTTTTCTGCTGTGAAAAATCAGATTTAATGTGACAAAACATGACAGTGATTGTGGTGGATTGTTCGGATAAAAAGCCTTACAAATGTAGAAAAAGAGATTTCATTTTTCTATTTCAATTTGTTCTTGAAACATATCCTCTTTAGAAGGAAACTGCTACTGCAGGTTTCTGAACATTACTCATTACAGAAACAGACTGTGATGCTGTAGAGCCTGTCTAATTTCTTACTGGGAAGTACTCCGTAGTTCTTGGAGCTGGACCTTCTCTAAATTCCGAGTCAGAGCCTACAGCCTCCAAACGCAATTAGCTGAGCAGCGTCTCTCTTAAGTGGAAATAAAGCTTAATGCATTTAAGGCTGCGTCAAAATGGTTCAAACTGAACTTCAAATAATAAACATATCAATCATTTTTCCTTCATTGGATTACACCTGTATCAATCATGATCTTCACAACAACCACAAAAGCACTGTTCTTACACTTTCCGCTGTTTTAAGTATCAGTGTCCTTGCACTTGGCATGGGTGACCTGCAATCTCTTAACTCATCTTTTGTCAGGCAAAATGCCTTCTGATTTTCTTTTTTGACAAGCAAGTATGAGCCGTAACTGCTAAAACAGTAGGTTCATTTGTTATTGCAGAAAATGATGTAACTTAATAGAAGTTACCCTGTAAAATCCCTAAATAACAGGAATTTGGCTACAGGTAAAAGCTAGATATAGTAAAATAGAAATAAAGTTCACATTTGGGCAGTGGCAGTACTTAAATCCCTGAGTCAGGTTACTGAGAGATGGATATGGAGTCTTCTGAACTGAGGTCCAATGTCCTTTTCAAACACCCAGTTCCGCTGCCAGTCACTGGCTTTGATGTAGACATCCTGGCGTGAACTTTGCTTGCCTGGGTTATCAGGAAGATCAAGCTAGATAATTATAATGGTCTGCTCTGGCCTTAAAATCCCTGGCAAGCTAAAGCAGCGGATCTGAGTATGAATTTTGCAACACTGACACTAGTGTCTCTCTTCTGGATAGTTGAGCTATGGAAATACTTGACAGCAGTTGAATCCGCACAGCAGCTTGCACCAGAGTGTCTGTGGAAAACACTCAGAGCAAGATTATTGCAAAGCATTGCCTTGCATTATGTTAGGGATGTAATCAATGGAGTGGAATATTTTCTTGCTTTCCAACTGTTGACAGCAGAGCTATGCTCCCAGCCCACTTGTTGCCTGGCTCCCCCCTGATTTTGGGCAGGCTGGAATTACTCTAACTAATGGAGTGACTCTAGGCTTTTGCGAGTGTGAATGAAGTCAGACTCCAGCCTCAGGGGATGCAAAAAATGAGCTATGTTTTCTCTGGTCTCACAATACAGGAAAAAGATGCGTGCAAAATCAGGTAAGGACAGCCATCTAATGTGGGATTTGAGCACTCCCCAGATAGATTGATGAGATAAAGCTGGGACTAAACCTGCTCTTAGCTGACTGTTGAACCCAGTTAGTGATGGGCCCAGTGCCCCTGCAGCAATAGAGGAGGGAGGGACACAGTGCAACAGATATGACGTGGGAAAGACAAACCATACTGAGCGAAGACATGAGTTTCTTTTGGATTGCAGCATTTGTCAAACTAGAGTGCTGCCACCTCCTTCTGCTCCCTATTTAATAAATATTCCCTGAACAAAAGGATGAGCAAATCATTATTAGATGAGGCAGAAAAAATATCTCGAGACACAGTCATCTTCCCCTGCCTATGCGGCTGGAGTTACCCTGTCTGGTGAATAGGATAACAGCAGCAGCAGTATGAACTTCCCCTCCAACAGCCTCTGTGTGCCTGAGCTGTTACCTAAAAGCACCATCTCCTCAACAAAATGGGAGTCAGGCATCTTGGCCTCAATTAGTTCTTAGCCTGGACATCAGAGATATCAGGCAGATCATGGTAGCTTATTTGTACTGTAGGGAAAACTAAGAGTATCATGGTGACTTCAGTGCATGGCTGCTGAGCAGGCAGAAAATCACCTGGGCCTGTGGTCAGCAAATGCTCTGGAGAGTTACTGGGAGCTTTTCCACCAACCCAGTGGGCATTGGATTAGATTTTTACTGTCTTAACTCGGACAGATGCATCCTGCAGTATTCTCCAGTACGAGCTGCGGGACCTGAGCAATGCTCAGGAGGTGCTCTTGTGGGTGAGGCCCAGCTGGCGACACATCCCTGCGCAGCCACTCGCTTGCTGCGCCCTTCCCCGTGGGATGAGGAGGAAATGTAAGGAAACCCGGTGGGTCAGGACACGGATGGGGGGATCACTCAGCAGTTACGGTCACAGGCAAAATCAGACTCAACTTTGGGGAAAAAGTCAATTTAATTGGTCATCAATCAAAACAGAGTAGGGTAAGGAGACACGAAAAGCCAGATCTTAAAAAGAAATAAATACCCACCCCCCCCATTCCCAGGCCTGATACCCCTCGCTCCCGATGTCTCTCCCTGCTCTCCCTCAGCAGCGCAGGGGGAAGGGCAGTGGGGGTGCAGTCAGTTCCCCAGAGATGTCCCCGCCACTCCTTCCCCCTCAGGCGGGGAGGGCTCCTCACACGCTGCCCCTGCTC